>RXON01002348.1:0-30607 GCA_009667805.1 Leptobrachium leishanense
TTTTGGAAGCATCAGCTTCTGCCAACGCCAAGACCCAAACAAAATTGCCTCCGCACCAACCGTGACTGTCAACCCACCCTCAAGTAAGGCTAAAAAGAAGTGGAGGGGTGGACGGGTGAAAGAAATGGAGGCGGTGTTGGATCCAAAATGCAAATTTTGTGACCTGTTTCGAAGGGAGGTAGAGATATTGAAAGGGCAACTAGAAGCTGCCACCCAGAGCGAGAAAGAGACTGGCCTGCAATTGCACCGGCTACAGGATCAGGTGTAAGATGGCCAGAGAGAGCTGGATGAGGTGAGACTATCCAGAGATGCTGCGGAGGTGAATGTACAGCGCCTGGAGATGAAAATCACTGGCTTACGGGACTTACAGCTGCTGAGCGAGCCAAGGATAATGCTGCTGTAGCACTGGTTTAAAACACTGTTGCGGTAGTACTTATTTTTGGCCACCAGAAGGAGACAAGCGCAATGTAAGAGACACTGGACAATGGGACTACGTTTTCCAGCATGCTTTGCGCCGGGAACCGGAAGTGGGTGGGGAGAAACAGACTTACATCCGCAGCCTCGTGCAGGGGAAACCCAGAGCGCGCCGAGGAGCAAGAGAGCAAGACGCACTAGACAGACAACGATCGTGACCAGGCCGGAGCGCAGGTGTGGCCTTGCGGAGCTGGAGATCGGTTTCATCTTACTTGTCAGAGACCTAGCGATCCACCGCTGATAAGTTTATACAGATACCGAGTAGCTGAAGGACCCCGAGTTAGGAGACCGCAGATGACCTAATGGGAGTGCAAGCGGTGAGCTGAGCATCTTGTGGCAGAAACGGACAAGCAAGACAAGCGGATCCGGTGGCACAGAGTCCCAGTCAAGCCAAGCGGAGAGACGTCCTGGGTCGAGCAGAGCGCAGAGTATCTGGCAGATGGGTGAGAGGCCTTCCTGGCCACAGTACAAATAATAAAGAACGCTGCAAGTTTGTCTAAACCTACAGGGCCCCAACATGACTAGTCGAAGACACCTGTAAATTATTCACTGGCCAGTTGAATCTTGTACCCGGTTACCAACACACGCATACACGTACACCTTTTTGCGACACAACCTGAACGGGACTCACATTCCAACACTGAAGGGGTTAATATTTATTTTCCTTTTCCGCTACGCGTTTCTCGCATTACGAACACCTGTAAATATATATGTATACCGTGCTGCTATATATATGCCAGTTTATTTGAGATCAGTAAACTATATAACTTATAAAATCCACAACAGTGCTGGTGTATATTTATTCCCTAGTGCGGGGAGACTGACCCGAGGTTTAAATTCAGCGGCTCCTCCGGGAGTGAGCGCTACACTGCTCAGGAGCGAGAAGAGGCCATGGCCATTGGCGTTTTTTTAAAGGTCCAGGCAGCCTTGGAGGGAAAAGGGTCTCCTGGAATCACAGATAATGGCCCTGACAGAGACATTACAGAACCATCAAAATGAGCTGCGAGCTGTCACGGTGGAGAGAGATGGTCGCTGCATGGAAGTGCAAGAACAGGCAGCCACCATACAACAATTGTCGGCCCAGCTGCAGGCCTGTGAGGACTCTACCCTCAACCTACACACGGAGCTCAGTGTTGCTCAGTAGGGATGAGCTGTTCGGTTCGGACGGTTCAGAGTTCTGACCGAACTTAGCCTGTTCGTTCTGTTCGCAAACTCCGAACATTTCCGGGTGTTCGCCGCATGTTTGACCACAATGCACCACAATGCACTTTCCCACTGGCCTGAAGCTCGTAATTGGCTACAGCCTTGCACCTGACCACAGGTCTAGTGCAAGACAGGTTCAACACTATGCCAATCACGGCTCAGAGTCCTGATTGGGCAAATTTTGCCCAATCATGGGCTCACAGAGCTAAGTCCCGCAGCACACTATATAAGGTTTCCACGCAGCGCTTCTGCATGCATTTGAGAGGAGATTTCATAGGAGATAGTTGTTGTGTGTTCTTACTGCCGGTCTGCCACGCTACTGAGGGGGTCTAGGGGGGTCTATTCTACCAAATATCTGTGAATTGAGGTGATGTGTGTCTTGTCACTGCCAGCAAGTATTTTGGGGTCACAAATTTCTACAAAACATTTGGGAATTGAGGTGATCTGTGTCTTGTCACTGCCAGCAAGTATTTTGGGGTCACAAATTTCTACAAAACATTTGGGAATTGAGGTGATCTGTGTCTTGTCACACAGCCAGTACCACGCAGTATTTTGGGGGTCACAAATTTCTACAAAATATTTGGGAATTGTTATAATCCGTGGGTTCTTACTGGCTGCCACCCATCAGGGGGTCTCACTGATTTATAGGAGGTTTCTGAGATTTGTATTCTGTGGCTTCTCACTGCCACCCATCAGGGGGTCCCACATACTTCTAGCAGATTTATGCGAATTGTAATTTGTGTCTTCTCACTGCCACCCATCAGGGGGTCCCACATACTTCTATCAGATTTATGCGAATTGTAATCTGTGGCTTCTCACTGCCACCCATCAGGGGGTCTCACTGATTTATAGGAGGTTTCTGAGAATTGTAATCTGTGGCTTCTCACTTCCATCCATCAGGGGGTCCCACATACTTCTAGCAGATTTATGCGAATTGTAATCTGTGGCTTCTCACTGCCACCCATCAGGGATTCTCACTGATTTATAGCAGGTTTCTGAGACTTGTAATCTGTGGCTTCTCACTGCCACCCATCAGGGGGTCACACTGATTTATAGGAGGGAATTGTAATCTGTGTCTTGTCACTGGCTGCCAGCTATCAGGGTGTCTCACTGAGTTATACCAGAGTTCTGTAAATCTTTAATCTTTATACCAGAGTTGAATCAGAGTTCTGTATATATTTAATTTATATATCACTCACCATGTCTGAAAGAACAAAAAGGACAGGCAGACGCTCCCAGACACAGATAAGAGGGCAAGCAGCCTCTGTGCCTCTGGTCGTGGTGGACGTGGTGCATCCTCTGCAGGGGCACGCTTGTCCTTTCTAACTGGTGCTGGCCGTCTTCTTAAGCAGCAGCAACATACAGAGGATTTGGTGGATTGGCTAACCAGGCCATCCTCAATCCTCCGTGTCCTCTGCCAGCCAGGCTTGTAGTGCTTTACAGTTCACCTCAGCTGCCAAAGCATCTAATGCAGCCTCCATGTCCACAGCTACTCCTGCCGTAGCCTCGCTATCACACACGGAGGAGTCAGCTGAATTGTTTGACTACAATGACAGTGACATGCTGCTTGAGGATGTGCAGCAAGTACAGTGCTCTGATTCAATCTCTGAGGTTGAGGAAGGGAGTATAATCAACCTAGAGGAAGGGGGTGCCAGTGATGACACACAAATAACTGGCACTCATGTTGCCCCAGCAGCTGCAGCATACTGCCAAGTTGGCTCCAGTGACGAGGAGATAGGGAGTGAAGATGATATTGATGATGAGGTCACTGACTCCACCTGGGTGCCAGATCAAACAGAGGAATCAAGTGAGGAGGAGGGGGAGGAGGAGGAGGCACAGCAAACACGAGGCACAACATCCTCTATGACCTACCGTAGCACTAGCCAGTCCAAGGCATCAAATGTCAGAGCTGCTCCGGTGCAGAGCGCTGTTGTCTCAAAGCACACACGCAGGAACTCTGCTGTCTGCTGGGAGTTCTTTAAGAAATGTGCAGCAGACCCCACCGTTGCTATTTGTAATCTATGTCAGATGAGGCTTAAGCGTGAGAAAGACACCGGACACTTGGGTACCACGTGCTTGAGGCGACATATGGCCTCCTGCCACACATCCCGTTGGCGCAAAACTTTGCGTAGGTCCTCCTCCTCATCATCTGTCTCTACCCCCACTGTATGTCCTGCCATGTCATTGCCTACAACCTCCACTGACAGGGATGATGCTACAGTAATGGATGTACCAGGTCCTTCCTCACAATGTGACAGCATCCCATCAGCTGAAGATTTACGCAGTCAGATTACGTTGCCGCAGCTGCTGCAGCGTAATAAAAAATCTAGTCCCAACCATCCCCAAGCACAGCGTCTAAATGTCAGTTTAGCAAAAGTACTCGCATTGCAGCTGCTGCCTTTCCAGCTGGTGGACTCTGCTCCCTTCCGTGAATTTGCTGAATGTGTTGTACCACAGTGGCAGGTTCCAAAACGCCATTACTTTTCACGCAAGGCCATTCCAGCACTATACCAGCATGTGGAAGACAATGTTTTTCGAGTCATTGGGAAAGGCAGACAGCAGCAAGGTGCATGTGACTTTAGACACGTGGTCCAGCAAGCATGGACAAGGTCGTTACATTTCCTTCATGGCACACTGGGTAACTCTGATTGCAGCTGGGAGGGATCCAAGACAGGGCTCTGTGCTGGAGCTTGTTCATCCACCATGCCTCCAGAAAGCTGCTTGTATGAGGTCTGTCTGCTCCACCACCACCACCTCTCCCTTTTCCTCCTCCTCCTTATGTGTCTCTGGCGAAGTGGCAGTTAAACCGACGCCTGACAGGGTCTACGCAATGGCTCAAGCAAAAAGAAGCCATACTGTGCTTGAGCTGGTTTGTTTAGGGGACAGGACCCACACCGGGCCAGAAATTCTGTCAGCTCTGCAGGGCCAGGTGCAGAGATGGTTAACACCACGCCAGCTTCAGCTGGGAATGATCATCTGTGATAATGGCAGCAACCTTCTCTCCGCCCTACGTAAGGGTAAATTGACGCATGTACCATGCCTAGCACACGTCCTAAATTTAGTGGTACAGCGTTTCCTAACCAAGTACCCAGGGCTGGCAGAGCTTCTGAGCCAGGCCAGAAAAGTCTGCAGCCACTTCAGATGGTCATTCCCAGCAAGCGTTCGCCTGGCAGAAATTCAAAGAGAATTCCACCTTCCCACAAACCGTCTGATCTGTGACATGCCCACCAGGTGGAACTCGACATTAGCAATGCTGCAGCATCTGTACAAGCAGCAGAGGGCCATCAACGAGTACCTGTGTGAGTATGGCACAAGGACAGGTTCAGGTCAACTTGTTTTTTTTTCCCCCCGCAGTGGCTGATGATCAAGGATGCATGCACTGTACTGTCACCATTTGAGGAGGCAAATAGGATGGTGAGCAGGGACAGTGCATGCATCAGTGACACAATTCCTTTAGTGTTCCTGCTGGAGCACACTCTGCAGGGAATTATAGATGTGGCTCTAGAGGCAGAGCAGCGGGAGGAAGAGGAGGCCTTCCCTAGCTCTGAAGGCCCCAGTCTTTCCGCAGACAGCATTCCAGCGGGTCGTACTCAGATCAGACAGGAGGAGGATGAGGAGGAGGAGGAATATTTAAGTAGAGGGGGCATTGAAGGTGGGGATTCCTCAAGGGAGGGTTTCGTGTGCCCAGAAACACAAGGGCTAGTGCGTGGCTGGGAGGAGGAAGTGCACGATGGGGTCATCCTCATTGACCAGGAAGACTCGGAAGCTAATGCCACCTCCAACCTACGCTGCATGGGCTCTCTTATAATGCAAAGCCTGCTAAAGGACCCCAGGATTCGTGCTATCAAGGAGAGGGATCATTACTGATTGGCAACCCTTCTTCATCCACGATACAAGGGTAAAGTTGCAGAGCTCATCCTGCCCGCACAGAGGGAGCACAGGATGAAAAAACTTGAGGACGCTCTAAAGCAACACTTGTGTAACACCTTTCCAGGCACTGGTAGGTTACCAAGTGATGACACACGTGCTTCTGAGGCTGCGGATGATCAGAGGAATAGTGGTGAAGGCCAGGGCCGCTTAACTGACGCATTTTTAAATTTTTTTTAGTCCACGACGCCCAGGGACGTCAAATGTAGGCACCCATTGCCAGCGTCTTCACCATATGGTGCAGGACTACCTAGGGGCAAGGGCAGACCTGGATACCTTTCCAGCAGATGATCCACTGGCTTACTGGGTGTTGAGATTGGATCACTGGCCAGAATTTAGCCAATATGCTATGCAGCTACTAGGTTGCCCTTCATCTAGCGTGCTTTCTGAAAGGACGTTCAGTGCCGCTGGAGGTTTTGTCACAGACAAAAGAGTGCGTCTGTCCACCGACTCTGTAGACCGGCTGACATTTATAAAAATGAATCAGTCCTGGATCAGCAGCTATCAATCCCCTGATGCTGAAGTAATGGAATAGATCGGGGATGTCCTCTTCTGCATTCACAAAACCTCCAGCACTGAACTCTTCCACAATACCACAAAAGGGTTACGGTGTGAAGGCACTTGCTGCCATGAAAGGCACAATATTTGGCTGCACTGACGCCTGTGCCACATTTATATCATTTTAATTTTTTTAAACCGCAGGGTCCAACCCTGCACTCTTCCACAATACTATAGAGGGGTTACTGTATGATAGTACTTGCTGGCCTGGCAGTCTGGCACCAAAAGCACAATATCTGGGTGCACTGACTCCCATTACCAGATTCATATATTTTTAATATAGGACCACATGGTCCACCCCTGCATTCTTCCACAATACCACAGAGGGGTTACTGTATGAATGCACTTGCTGGCCTGGTACCAAAAGCACAATATCTGGGTGCACTGACGCCTTTACCAGATGCATATCTTTTTAATATAGGACCGCAAGGTCCACCCCTGCATTCTTCCACAATACTACAGAGGGGTTACTGTATGATAGTACTTGCAAGCCTGGCACCAAAAGCACAATATTTGGGTGCACTGCCATTGACGCCTGTATCAGATTCATACCCTCAGAGGGGTTACGGTGGGACGGCACTGTTGCCGACGCTAAAGGCCCAATTTTAAAGCACCTATTGTTACTTTCATCCAAAGCCTGCATAAGTTTCACAATAATTTAGCCAAAAAAATCACTAAACTTTTTCTACGTGTCCGAAAATGTTCGGCTCATCCCTATGGCTCAGGCGCAGATAGCGGAGCTGGAGCGTGGCTCCCGCGTAATGGTCGAGCAGCTGGAGGCTGAGCGGCGATCTGGAGCTGCTCTACACATAGAAATAACAGCTTTTAAAATTCGCCTGGAAAACTACGAGCAGGAATTAGAGTGGACACAGCTCTCCTGGGATACTATTCAGGCACAGGCCTGTGAGCAGGAGGAGGAAATACAGCTGCTCCAGAACCAGCTACTAGAAGCAGACGCAGCTCGGAAGGAGAGCTCGCTCAAACCAAGGCAAGCGAGATGGAGGTGAGCCGCCTGACACACCAACTAGGTGTATTGGAGCAGGAGCACCAGGGCACTGTCATCCACCTGCAGGCTGAGCTCAAAGGTTCACGAGCACAGTGCCAACAGCTCCAACATGAGTTGTCCCTGGCACAAGCTGCCAGCACCCATGTGCCCAACACGGAGGAGAGCAGCACAACAGGGAGTCAAGTCATTGCCCCTGTTATATTTTGCATAGAGGAGCGATTGTACCCAGTGTTGCTGGAGGTGGATGCTGTGCTGGCATCAGAGTGTGCCTTGTCCCCAACGAAGATGGAGAACCCCAGCATTCCACCCCTATGACCCAAGGTGCTACCAGCGAGGGAACCTCTTCTTACCTGCCCAGAAGACCAGCAGAATCGGTGAGTGACTACCCTGAGAGACCACCAAGTTCCTGGTCCCAGGAAGAATTGTGCCCTTTTGGGATTGTGGGGATTGCCGTGGGCTGGGCCCTTGCTAAATGTTCGGGAGGGGGGCATCAGCCGAAGGAGAGACTGGGGACTGCTGACTGAGTCTTGGTCCTGGGTCTGCAGAGGTGCCCTGGAGACAGAAAGATGTTGGGGGGAATTCCAGTGTGCCTGCTAGCAAACGTTTTGTATCTGTGGACTGTGGTGGCCTGTTGCCTGGCAGACACTACTGCGGTGAGTCCTTGGGAGCACTGGACAAGAGGGTTGGCTTGCCTCGCCTCTTACCCCGGGACTATGGACCCACACACAGGGGTATACTGCGGCATCCGTCAGTCCCTGCTGACTGTGCTTGTGTGCCCGCACCCTGGAACTTTGAAGATGACGCAGAAAAGGGACAAAGTGAGAGATCTCGTCAGTGGCAAGCGATCCGTTTGGGATCTAAGCTTGCCCTGCCGTTCTGGAAGGGGGGGGACATATGTCATGGAACTGACGTAGCGCTCCACGCTTCAAACTCCAAAAGACTTTATGTTCATTTATATTGTGTGATGTTAAATATATTTTACATTGCCTGGTTTTAGTTTAAGTGTAGTGTAAATGGCATAGCTTTAGTTTTAAATATACTTATATTTCTGTAGGTAAAGGTGTTTTTGTCTAGCCAGTAAACAAGCTTTACTACTATGTAATTTATGCAAAAGGACTTTTCCCTTTATCTGGCTGCATGTTTGATTCAAGAAGTCTGGGATAGTGTTTGTCTTTAATCCGATGTGTTAGAACAATAGATTATGTAAATGTTGTGTGAGCTAAAGGCTAAAGAATGTTTATTGTAAATATCTAACTGACATAATGTAATTAGAGACTTTAGGTACATGTTCACCATTTGGTATGCAAATTATAACTGAAGAGGACCTGAAGGAAACCTGCAGTGGTCTTGGAACCAACCAGTCAGAACTGTTGGGGTGGGCGGGAAGTTTGAATGTGCATTGCTGTATTTTGTATAAATATCTGGTGAAATCTTCCATAAAGAGAGAATCCTGTTGGAACATACAGCTCGTCTGGTGTCTCCTTCAGCTACGCTACACTACACTCAACCTCAGAAGGCACAGAGCGGCCTTTTGGAAATGCAAAGAGGCTCCAAGGCAGAGGTTCAGATCAAGCAGATCTGGAGCTGCAGATCAGGCTGCTCGAGGCACTGAGCTCCAAGCAACTCAGAGGCCGGGCTGGTCTTGGAAGGGGGTATCTGGAGAGTCAGGACAGACGCGGAAGAGAACGGTTCCCATCACAGTGGGGTCCTCTCCTTTTATCTTCGGCTGTTTTTTCCCTTCCTGCGTCGGTTTCGGCTGGGGGGTTTGATGCTCTGTTTTGGTCCTTTCTGTCTCTCCTTGCACCTGGTTCGGCTGTGCCTGCTTTGTTCTGATCCTGGTTTGAGTGGTGGTCTCTCTGCAGGGTTTTTGGGGGCTGGGCTGTCTGCTGGTTCTGTTTCTGCCATGCTGGTTCTATTTCTGCCACGGGGCCTGCTGTCTTGGGGGCTTTTGGGCCTCCACCACTCGGGTCTGGGGTGTCTGCTGGTTCTGTTTCTGCCACGGGACCTGCTGTCTTGGAGGTCCATCACAGACTGACCTCCATTCCTCCCCTCTGCTGCCCTGAACCAAGCATTCAAGCATTCTCCATCACAGACTGACCTCCATTCCTCCCCTCTGCTGCCCTGAACCAAGCATTCAAGCATTCTCCATCACAGACTGACCTCCATTCCTCCCCTCTGCTGCCCTGAACCAAGCATTCACAGCATTCCCATCACAGGACTGACCTCCATTCCTCCCCTCTGCTGCCCTGAACCAAGCATTCAAGCATTCTCCATCACAGACTGACCTCCATTCCTCCCCTCTGCTGCCCTGAACCAAGCATTCAAGCATTCTCCATCACAGACTGACCTCCATTCCTCCCCTCTGCTGCCCTGAACCAAGCATTCAAGCATTCTCCACCACAGACTGACCTCCATTCCTCCCCTCTGCTGCCCTGAACCAAGCATTCAAGCATTCTCCACCACAGACTGACCTCCATTCCTCCCTCTGCTGCCTGAACCAAGCATTCAAGGTATCCACCATCTCAACAAAGGCATCCGACATCATACCCCAGGCTGCCATGATCTTGCAAATGTATTTTATGTCTGTATTTATTATTTTCTGATTAGTCTTTTGAAATATTTTGAATCTCCCTCCATTTTAGTTAGAAAAAATCTGTGTTTCCCTCCTCCCCCTCATGTTTGTTTAATTGGGGCTATCCGCATTATCACCAACCTCATTCACTTTCCACAGCATTCTCCATCACAGACTGACCTCCATTCCTCCCCTCTGCTGCCCCAACCCACCCTCCCCATCCACCCGGCCACCCAGAGCTGGTCCCTAATTTCAGGCAGGAAATCGGCTGCAGGGGTTTTTGATTTACGTCAGTGTGCTTTGTGAGCGCTCGTCTTCTCTGGGTGTGTCACTTTTTGCATACCTGGATCTGGTCTGGGGGGGCGTATAAGGTTTACGGGGTCAGTGCTGGTATCAGTACGATCAGAGATTTTATCAGAAGTTGGCGGTGTGACCGGATTTGCGTTTTGATGTGCAGGATGGGAGCTCGTGGTTGCGTTTAATGACGCCGAATCGCCCGACTTCTCTTTTTCGTGACTCTGCAGGATCAGCTGCTACGAGAACACAGAAGTGGGGAGTCTGCTGGCTCTTTAATGTGAGCCGCTGCAGATGGTTCAGCTCCTGTCGCTTCCAGCATGAATGCTCTCAATCTCGTGGTGGACATCCCGTTTTCAAATGTTTTCGAAAGGCGAACAGGTTCCGAAGTGGAACAGCCCCTAACAGAGATGGCAGGTTTAGAGGGGGTGACCCCGGTGAACGTGGGCTGGAGGGGGTGACCCTGGTGAGTGTGGGCAAGATGGGCCCCTGGCTCAACCGATACCCTAAACGTGCATCCACGCGGGAGCTGTTTGAGGGTTTCAGTTGCGGTTTTCGTATTCCTTTTGTGCAATCGGATCTCCCCCAATTTGCCTGCAATTTAAGATCGACCCTTGATAAGTTGGAGGTGGTTCAGGACAAGTTGGATAAGGAGGTTGCCTTGGGTAGGATGGCTGGCCCCTTTTTGTCTATGCCGTTCCCTAATTTGCGGGTGTCTCCCCTTGGGTTGGTTCCTAAAAAAGTTCCGGGTTCTTTTCGGCTCATTCACCACCTATCTTATCCTAGGGGTTCGTCGGTGAATGACGGTATCCCCCCGGGGGATTGTCAGGTGCATTATGCATCTTTTGATAAAGCTCTTGCTTTGGTTCGGGCGGCTGGGAAGGGTGCACTGTTGGCAAAATCAGATATTGAGTCTGCTTTCCACCTTCTTCCCATTCACCCGGACTGTTATCATCTGTTGGGCTGTGCCGTGAGTAATCATCTTTACTTGGACAAGTGTCTGCCCATGGGATGCGCGATTTCTTGCCAGTATTTTGAGCGTTTCGTGACTTTTCTGGAGTGGGTGGTAGCCACGGTGTCCGACACGAAATCTTTGCTCCATTACTTGGACGACTTCCTTTTGTTGGTCCGTGTGACTCGGAGATTTGTTCTGTCCTTTTGGACGCTTTTCGTGCTGTGGCAATGGATTTCGGTGTCCCAGTTGCTGAGGATAAAACTGAGGGTCCGTCATCTGTCATGTCCTTTTTAGGTATAGAAATTGACACGGATCTCATGGTTTTCTGGCTTCCTGTAGATAAATTGAGGTCGATGGTCGGTTTGGTGCGTCGGGTTAGGGGATCCACGAAGGTCCAACCTCAGGTCCTGCAGTCATTGTTGGGTCACCTTAACTTTGCCTGTCGCGTGCTGCCGATGGGTAGGGTTTTTTGCAGGCGCTTATCGTTAGCTACAAAGGGTGTTCGGGTCCCTACGTACTACATTCGTGTGACGAAGCAGTTGCGTATAGATCTTGATGTTTGGTTGCAATTTCTGGTGTCTTACAATGGCTCCTCCTGTTGGGAGTCTCCTGACGCCACCAATGATGAGCTAGAGCTTTTTACGGATGCTTCTGGGGCACATGGTTTCGGTGCTTATTTTAAGGGGGCTTGGGGTGCACAGCTGTGGACACATGGTTGGGTGGATCGGGGATTGACTTCTAATCTAACTTTTCTTGAATTGTTCCCGATTGTTGTGGCCGTGGTGCTTTGGGGTGATGTGCCGACGAATCGCTGGGTGGTTTTCTGGACCGACAATCTCGGAGTCGTTCAAGTATTGTCTAGTGGTTCGTCTGGTTCCTTCCAGGTTTTGGCTTTGCTGCGTTTTCTTGTTTTGGAATGTCTGAGGTGGAACATTTGGGTGCGTGCTAGTCATATTCCGGGCGTCCGTAACGTTATCGCTGATTCCCTTTCTCGCTTTCAGTGGGAACGGTTTCGGTTGGAGGCACCGGAGGCGGACCGCTCGGGGATGATCTTCCCGGAATCATTATGGGACATCGTTTTGGACGTCTGATGGAACTTATCAGGGGATCTTTGGCTCCTGCTATGCTAAGGTCGTATGTAGGGGTCTGGCGGGATTGGTATCAAGTGGCCCTTTCCAAGTCTGGGGATCTTAGGCGGATCGCTTACTGGCCACTTTCGCTTTTTTGGGTAGGCTTCGGGGGGGAAGGCAAGGCTTGCGCCACGGTTGAGCGGTCTCTCTCGGCATTGTCTTTTCCTTTTCAGTTTTTGGGTTGGAAGGATATTTCGCATAAATTTTTAATTAGGAGGGTAGTGCGAGGTTGGAGTTTCGAGCGTGTGCTTGATGGGCGTCGCCCAGTGTCTTTGGATGTTTTGGAGAGTTTGTTGGGCGTTGCCCGTTACGTGTTCTTCTGCTGCTGAGGTCACGCTTTTCCGGGCTGCTTTTGTCATGGCTTTCTATGGGGCTCTTCGTATTGGGAAACTTGTCACTCCACGAGCGGGCTTGGTTGCTGCGTTACAGTTTTGGGATGCGTGGCTATCAAATATGGGTGTTCATCTTTGGCTCCGGCGTTCGAAGACTGACAGGGCTGGGAGAGGGTCTGAAATTTACCTGCAGGGTCATGGTGGTTACTCGTGCCCATTGCGGTGGATTGAAGAATACCTGTATGTTCGGGGTTTGGCGCCGGGTTCCTTTCTTTGTCACCAGTCTGGCTCTGCGTTGACTCGGTTTCAGTTTTGCATGTTTTTCGAACTTCTCTGATAAATTTGGATTTAAAGCAAACAAAACAAACTCCCTATAATAATTACCATTTATGAAATTTCAATAAACCTTTTTTAAGTTTCTTCTCATATATCAAAGTTGAAAACAGGGCGCGGCGCTTCACCATGGCGAGAGACAACAAAATCAGCCACAAAGCAATGTAGCGTCAGTCCTGTCTGAAATATCCTTCCTTAGACAGGTCTTTTATTAGATTTCAAAGAATTTATAGCCAATCAGCATACAAATACATTTCTACGTCAGAGTTTAACCAACAGTGAGCCAAAAATTACTATATTGATTCAGAGATGGCTTTTTCTAGCATACACTTTTCACACACCCCTTCCTGCACACAAAGGAAATGGCTAAATTCCACAGGCTAACATCCTATGCAAGTAAAAGACTTGCAGGGTTTGACACTTATAATGTGGGGGGGTGGATTCACACTACCTATCATATTAAAATACCTTTCAATCGTCTCATTGATCACATATACAATCGTGATCACAAAAAGGGATGAAACAAACTAGACAATTAAACTAATTATACCTGGGGCCATAGTATCCTCGCCTAATACCTGTATGATATATGAAAAGGATTCCCCAAGGATGCCCTTTATGAGCATAAAATACACTTATCTATCTAGATTCACTCTTCCAGCGAACCACATTTGGAGCGTAGGCAAAAATACCTAATCTAGACATTAAATAACTATTTATTCCCATTTCCCAAAATATAATTCACCGAACAAGAAAAGTATAATAACTTGAATGTAAAAGTTCATTTATCTAATAAATCAACATGAGTCAGATCTATATCTGTGTGTTTTCCTATGTTCAGCTTCACTCCACAAAACGCATATACACCTGCATTCATACACACATTCAAGAAATACATTCTCATTTTCACAAATTAAATCCTTTCTCACACTTATCTAGGGGATTAAATAAATAAAAAAAATAATATTCCATAATCTAATACCATAGTCCACAGTGCGAGATCAGGGTGTGGTCTTTTTTTTCAACATCCCAGCTTGAGACGCATAATCATTGAATGTCATCAGAGCTCCCACCATAGGGACTCCTGAACAAGCTGTCTCTTTGCGCTGGTTGCTTATTACCTGTGACCTTTGACCTTGGCACAAAAATGTCCATGATTCGTTCCATATGCAGTCATTGTGACTGTCAGGTGTCTTGATGATGTGATATGGTTTTAGCAACAATAAAGAAAATAAAAAAGAAAAGAAAATATGGTATACCCCGCTAATCATATACATCCATTCATTCATTGTCACTCTCAAATGCACGAAAACAATAAAAATGTTAATTTACACAAGAAAAGACACAGATAATAAATTTCAAAATGTCCCCGCGAAGCCTGTCGGCCTCACGCAATAAAAAAATTATACTACTTCTGACTCATTGTTAGAGAAAATATATATACGCAACTTTGGCTCAAAAGGGAAATAGCCGAAGTGCATATTCCACCAGTGGCGTCACTAGGGTTGGTGTCACCCGGTGCGGTAACTCATGGTGTCACCCCCCCCCCCCGAGTTTTACAGTTTCTTTTTTTAACTACTCTTACTCCTAAATCAGTACTCCCATATAACACTGAATGCCCATACACACAGCGCACATTACTGTGAGGTTTATTGCTGTGGAGCTCTCTCATATGCTCACACAAATTTTGGCGAACTGCCAGCAAGTACGGTGCCTGTTCGAAGGCAGTGAAAGTGAAGGCACACATGGATATATATTGCCCCCATCAGCTCTGGATATATTACCCCCAGCTCACATATGGATATATTGCCCCAGCTCACAATTATATATTGCCCCCAGCAGCTCACCCATGGATATATATTGCCTCAGCTCACATATGGATATATTGCCCCAGCTCACATATGGATATATTGCCCCAGCTCACCCATGGATATATAGTGCCAGCGCTCACATATGGATATATGTTGCCCCCAGCTCACACATGGAAATATATTGCCCCAGCTCACACATGGAAATATATTGCCCCAGATCACATATGAATATATATTTCCCCCAGCTCACACATGGAAATATATTGCCCCAGCTCACACATGGAAATATATTGCCCCAGATCACATATGAATATATATTTCCCCCAGCTCACACATGGATATATATTGCCCCCAGAAGCTCACACAATGATATATACTGCCCCCAGTAGCTCACACATGGATATATATTGCTCCCAGAAGCTCAATGATATATACTGCCCCCAGTAGCTCACACATGGATATATATTGCCCCCAGAAGCTCAAACAATGATATATACTGCCCCCAGTAGCTCACACATTTATATATTGCCCCCAGTAGCTCACACATTTATACAGTATATATTGCCCCCAGACCAGTAGCTCACAAAAATCCCCTGCTATTCTTTGTATGTAGCAGAAACTACGGTTGTTCCTTCATAGACTGTTAACTCTATAGCAGCGGTGAGGGACAGGCGTGACAGTGACTGCAGAGACACAGTGCCCTCTCCATCCATACCTCTACCCCACATCAAGCAGGTTTAGCATGAATCCCCCTGGACAGCATCTGCTGCAATATTAATAAAACCCTGAGCTCAACACCTGTGTGTCCTCAATCTCCCAGTGCAAGAGGTGTATTGATACTGGGGATTAGGCACGTAATCCTGGTATTTCTGCACTGTATGAAGGAGGAGTGAATGGTCAGGGTAGATGAGGAGCAGACACTCTGCTCCCACTGTCGTCCATAGGGTTATGATGATCCTCACTGGAAGTGGAGCTGCTGCTGCACTGTGAGAGGCTCCATCATGGCACCAGGCAGTGCTATAGGTCACACTGGCACTATGCTCTAATGTATATTGTATATATATATATGCTGTCATTGACCTGCAGCAGCTCCACACATGGCATCATTATCCCCCCCCCCCATCTCACCTGAACACATGCTTTGCGCTCCAGATCTTCATGTCTCCAGGACAGGAGCCTTTAGTGCTGGTATGAGGAGGTAGTCCGGTGGTGGGGCATAGAGATCAGGGGGCAGCACCCTGCATGCTGCTATCACACGGCCCGGCCCGAATCACAGGCACGTGGTGCGGCGCCAGCAGCCACACTGACTCATGGGACGCCGGAGACGGAGAGGAAGGGTATCCGGCCGCCATGCCGCGCATTAATCCCGATCCGGCCCCCTCGGTGTCGCTCACTGTCTCCTTGGCCGCGCCCACACACACGCCCACACACACATGGGAACACGTGCGGCCGGCCGGAGCAGCCGGAGCGGAGACGAGCGAGAGAGGGGAAGGATCGCCGATCGAGGAACGCGACTGGCCGAGCTGCTGAAAAAATAGTGCAGCGCTCGCCGCTGCGCTGCGTGAATTTGCCGCCGGTCTCCCCAAGGCCAGTGGGCCCCCTCAAGTGGCGGAATTGCCAGGGCCCGGTCGCAATTGCGACCGCTGCGACCCTGGTAGTTCCGCCACTTTGGTGTCACCCTAAGGGAGGGTGTCACCTGGTGCGGGCCGCACCCCCCGCCCCCACGTAGCGACGCCACTGTATTCCACCCTTTTATTAAATATAATTTTTTTTTTTTTTTTTTTTTTAAATTACTATCCTATTCAGTCTTGTTCGGTGTTGTGAAACAAACCTGGCGTTTATAAAACACACCAATCCTCAAATGAAATAAAAAAATTAAAAAAAATAAAAACCGCATTAATTTTATCGAATTAAAACTTTCCATTTACCATTATATATGTCATGAAACGTATTTATGCAAATGCATTAAATTATATGTTCCTAAATACATTAATGAACTCTAATTTTAATTGGATGTGATCTTCAATAATCCTAAATGTGTCAGGGAATTTTGAACAATATTGATTGTAACTAAACAACAAAAATAACAAAATATAAAATAATAAAAGACACAAAATAATTATCACTTAGACGACATCAGAATATAAAAATACATTATCTTCTTTCTTTGTCTTCTGTCTTATTGGTTGAAAATAACAGTTTTGTAAAACTGACATGTCTTAAGTTGTATTTCCAAATCAATGATCTTCTATAAATAGCATGATTTATTGATGAGTTGTCGATAATTAGATTGTTTTATTGCCTGGTGTCTGATAATTCCTTATTATCCGGTTGATGTAACATTGCAATGTGAAATGATAATGTGTTTGAGTAAATTTCCTTCAATTCCAACATCTTTATCAATATTGGTATCGCATAATCTTCCATCTAGCTTGAGCAAAGTTGGCATGCATGGGTAATTTTCACCTAAAGTAAAAACTTGGGAAAAAAATGTATTATTAACCTGTCAAAAACTTTAAAATTCATATGGTGAAAATACTTTTAAAATGGAGAAAAAAATGCAACACATTTTTTTTTTTTGGACACAAAGAAAAGGAGTGGTCATGAGTGCGACAACACGGAGGAGAGGAGGGGTCATGAGTGAGACAACACGGAGGAGAGGAGGGGTCATGAGTGAGACAACACGGAGGAGAGGGGGGGTCATGAGCAGTGGCGACTCTAGGAACAATATTTAGGGGGGGCACAGAAGATACCGCAGTCAAAACTGGGGGGGCACTAATAATTTTCACCACTAAATCATATCACTGAATAAAACTAAGGGCCCAATCACCTGTGTGAGCTAAAACACCATCGCTAAAGGAAACATTTAGCGCGAGTTGCTAAAACATAGTGCCTGACGACCCATGAACAGATCACCTTGTCTGCAGTAGTCCATGAACAAGGTCGTTTAGCGCACGCTAGGAAAACTCTAAGACCCGGGCTGAGACCCAGCGCTAATGCGGTTGTGTACAGGATAGAACGTTTTTTTTTCCAGTGCCGGGCCATACCTATCCCCCGCACTCACAAGCTTGAATATGAACACATCCAGTGAATAACCTCACACCCCTGCATTATTAAAATCATCCAAGGTGGTCGTATCATCCATGGTTTGATGCACACATATATTAAGGCTGATGGGCATTGCATGATAAATGCCACCCAACAGCAGGTAGAATCATTACACTGCATTTAATAGATCCAAAAGGAAGTCCAGGTGAGCGACAAAAATTTCCCTGCTGCAGCATATAAATAATACATGTTTCAGGGCAAGACTTATTCACGTGTCCCTTTAAACATGGTCCACACAGTCACCCAAATAATCAACCGCTTCCATACTATGAATAACCCCCAGCATAAAATGTTTAAAATGAGGCAATATATTAGAATTAGGATATATTTATTTATTTATTTATTTATAAAGGATTTTACCAGGAAGGATACATTGAGATTTCTCTCGTTTTCAAGTATGTCCTGGGTTCAAGAACATTGAAGTGTTACAGTTACAGAAATACAAAGTAATACAATGCAAGATATTATAAAAACAACACAAATATACAGATTAACAGAAAATAAATATGTAGGAAATATAGTCACTAGGTTACATGTTTACAGGTGCATTCTGTATATAGTCACTATGTTACATGTTTACAGGTGCATTCTGTATTGAGGTATGTTAGTAAGGAGCTTTTGAGTGACTTTAGACTGGGGGAAGATTTGATGGTGTCTGGGAGGTTATTCCATAATTGTGGTGCTCTGTAGGAAAATGAGGACCGAGCCACTGTCTTTTTGTATTGTGGTATTGCAAGTAAGGTGCAGGTCCTGGATCGGAGGTTATAGGATGTGGGAGCTGCTGGATAAAGGATACTTTTGTATGTGGATAAAGGATACTTTTATAATAGAGCCGACTGCAACAGCAATGACAATGCGGACCAGATCAATTGCTATAGTGTATGGGGCCAAGAGAACACCTGTGCTGCATTCCTTTCAATTGCCTGTTAATTTTGGGCGAAGATCTGTTTTTTTTCCTAGTTAGCACCAGGGTTAAGCAGTAGGTAAAATGGTGCGCCCCTCAAAAAATTATCGCTGGCACCAACTGATCTGCTAGCTGCAAAAGCGCTAGAGATCTCTAGCGCTCCCCATGTTAAGTAAAGGACGCGGAAAGTACAGTAAGGTGGAGCTACAAATCGCTAATAGCAATGCGCTAAGTGATTTTTCCCGTTTGTAGCGAGAGGCAAAAGATCTGTTGGTCAGGCGCTAGACTCGATTAACCTGGCGCTAACGCAAAACCATGCCGACGCAAGGGTTAACTCACACCAGGTAATAGTGCCCTAAATAAGTATATATAAATAAGATTCCAAAACCCCAGAGTAATGTGATGCAATGATGCCTTTTTATTGTACTAACATGATACTTTATTTGCCGCAGTTCGGCAGTTTTCGCTGAATGTCTGATTGCTCCTTCAGCGACTCCACTTTTAGCAAATTACAGTGACCATTTGCTAAATAGGGAATTCACTTTATTTTCGGCGAAATAAATTCCCCGAAATGTGACAAAAAGCAGAGGATCTAAAGATGATTAGACCCTTTAGATTCTAACTTCCATAATAACCCCTGAAATGCCATAAACCCAGGGAAATACAATAAAAATAATAAACAATGTGGCATTTAGCCTACTCATTAACCCCTAAAATGCCATTGATCAAGGTAAAACATGAAATGAATACACTGTGAGGCATATAGCCAACACATTAACCCCTAAAATGCCATTAATCAAGGAAAAAATAAAATGTATAATGTGAGGGATGAAGCCTACCCATTAACCCTTAATATACAACTAAACCAAGGCAAAAACTAATGTAATACACAATGTAATGCATAGTCTGAACATTAACCACTTCACTGCTGAGACATTTCAACCCTGTGAAAATGCTTAAGTTTAAGTGCCTGTTATTATTTAATGTTTTTGACTTTTATTTCAAACGGAATATGGTCATGTTGGGTATCATTGGAAAGGCCAGAATCTGCTCTTTCCAATGACACCTAGATCGTCCATATACGATGCACAGGGACGGAGATACACTGGTCCGAAGAAGTGTGGTAAGCTGGAAGCTGATTTTTGGTGGGGGGGGGCACATGGGGGGGGCAAGGAATAACTTAGGGGGGCAATTGCCCCCCCTTGCCCCCCTGTAGAGTCGCCTATGGTCATGAGGGAGACAAAATGGAGGAGACTAGGAAAAGAATGTGAACTTCAATTCAAATAAAAAAACACAACAAAAATATCATGAGCTGGGAAAGAAAGTATAGAAGGGCATGTTTAAAACTTGACGTGTTAATTAGCACAAAGTTCTCAGAGGAAACTCAGAGAAAAAGATTCTTAATAAACATCAATAATCTTTATTAAGGATATTGGTTAAAAACAAACATTCAAACGTGAGGTGTTTGTGCAGCTATTTTACAACCTGTGTTATGCCCTCCAAGAATATTCAATGGAGGCAAAGTTATACGCTATTGCACTTCACACCCAAAAGACAAAAACATCAGACAGCAAAAAAAATACTAGACATCTGGCTACCACTGCAGAAAAAGAAAACAATCAAACAATACTCAGATACCAAACTACAACCTTCCATCTTCCTTAGTCAACTAAAATAAAACCAAAAAAAACACCTTCTCTCATTTGAAATCTGCCTAAATTCCTTTGTACAGCGCTACTAAACTTGTAGGCGCTTTCCTTTAAACTTTCACTCAAATCCTTCAGCTTTATATCACTTCATCCTCTTAGATTCCAAACAACTAAACATGAACCTACATATATATATATTCCATTATACAAGTTACAAAACTGTAAATGATCTCAGTCAGCCATTTTGGCAAAATATATAACCTATATTTAAGGTGCGGTCAATCCCTTAGTGCTGGACTCAAACAAAGACCAGAGGAAAATAACCGACCACGCCTCTCTTGGGAAAATGTACAACTTTGAGCCCATCACCTTGATATACTACTTTTTTATATATATATCATACATCAATTTATAATCCATTTACAGTAAATCCAGCTCCCATACTTTCTTTTATTCCACTACTGTACGCACGCCGAAGCACTCAAACTGCGCCCAATTCCACAACAGTTACAGTTTTATAAAGCACTAACAGCTCCAGAATTCAACTGCTACTACAGTCATTCAAGGCATTAGACACATGTCATTTGTATATACTGTTCAATTATCCCAAATAGATACTCACAGAACAACAAAAATAACTACATATTCCATTATCCAACTTGCACTGCTAAAAGACTACTAGTATTCAAAGAAAAAAAATCCTTATACAAACACATAATACATTATACATTACAAATAAAGAGTTTCTTTTAATTAAATAAAAAAAAAGAACAAAGAGAGAAAAAATGAATGTATGAGAAAGAGAAAAAAGTTAGCAGGCGCTTTTGAAAGTCACTGTAAAAGTAAAGCCCTATTGTCGTCTCCATTTCCTGTGCC
Source organism: Leptobrachium leishanense (assembly GCA_009667805.1). Taxonomy (NCBI): domain Eukaryota; kingdom Metazoa; phylum Chordata; class Amphibia; order Anura; family Megophryidae; genus Leptobrachium; species Leptobrachium leishanense. The sequence continues at coordinate 21,133 of RXON01002348.1, forward strand.
TTTTTTTTTTTTTTTTTACACGAGGCAAGGCAGTAATGACACAGAAACAAAGAAACCTGGTTTACGAAAGCAGTCCCTATACATAAATTACATATAAAAAACATAATATCAAAACTACGAAATACAAAACATCAAAGATAAACACATATATTAATAGTTAGTAAAGACAAACATTTAAATAAACAGACGCAATCAATGGCCAGAAACAAAATAAAAAAATAAAACAAAAACAAACATGCAATCTGAAAGAAAAAACAGTTAGCAAATCCTTTAGAATCAGCGCGCAAACACATGCAGCAAAAAAAATAAAGAAAAAAATGGCAGCAGCGCGCGAGAAAATAAAAATAAAAAATTAAGAGGAAAAAAACCTGTCTCTCAATGGGAGATTAAATCAGTTGATATACAAGAAGAAAATCTAATCAGTTAAAATAAAATTCTCACAATCACAAGATATGGACGACCCAGAAACACCAGAATTGAAGTACAAGATAGACACAGAACGGAGACAAAACAACTAGAAACATCTCGTTTCTTTTTTTTATGAGTTCAATTTCCAGCAAATACAAATACTCAGCACACCGGGCGAGTTCAAACACACGTGAGGTCCTCAAACGATTTTCCTTTACTACAATACATAAAATGACAAAAACAAATCAAGACAAAGAGTCCAACCTTGCACCAAAAAAAAAAAAAAATTCAAAAAAAAATCAACAAGCTCTGAACCATAGCTTTAACTTCAAGGAAACCAAGCCTGGAGGCAAGTTCGCAAAATCTGAACAAGCAAATGTAGGAATACATTCAAATGTAAAGATACACTTAAATATAAAAATACATCTGAATGGCAAATCCCACTTCAGACAACAACTGATAAATTTGGATTTAAAGCAAACAAAACAAACTCCCTATAATAATTACCATTTATGAAATTTCAATAAACCTTTTTTAAGTTTCTTCTCATATATCAAAGTTGAAAACAGGGCGCGGCGCTTCACCATGGCGAGAGACAACAAAATCAGCCACAAAGCAATGTAGCGTCAGTCCTGTCTGAAATATCCTTCCTTAGACAGGTCTTTTATTAGATTTCAAAGAACTTATAGCCAATCAGCATACAAATACATTTCTACGTCAGAGTTTAACCAACAGTGAGCCAAAAATTACTATATTGATTCAGAGATGGCTTTTTCTAGCATACACTTTTCACACACCCCTTCCTGCACACAAAGGAAATGGCTAAATTCCACAGGCTAACATCCTATGCAAGTAAAAGACTTGCAGGGTTTGACACTTATAATGTGGGGGGGTGGATTCACACTACCTATCATATTAAAATACCTTTCATTCTCTGCGGCATTTGGGTTTACCCAAATTCAATTCTCAGCGCACTCTTTTCGCATTGGCGCGGTGACTACAGCTGCGGGGTTGGGTCTGTCGGAGTAGCAAGTCATGAGGGTTGGGCGTTGGTCATCCGCGCGACATCGTTCTTATATCTGTCCTCATCTTTTGTAATTATTGGTGGTTTTTTTGTTTGCCTGTTTCGATATTTTGGTGTTTCTTTTTATTTCCTCAGGTTTTCCCTCCTGCATGGTGTGGATCGTTGGCCATTCATTTATTCATTGGGCTGGGCGCTGGGCTTCGGTTCGTTCCTACGGGCGTAATCTCAGTTTCTCCTCGGATCAGGTGCAGGTTCGTTGGTGGGGGATTCGGGGTTTACGGTGGGTGAAATTGTTACGGGAGGTGTCGGCTTTGCAGCGTTTGGTGAGCAGTCTGGTTATTTTAGTGGTACATGCTGGTGGGAACGATTTGGGGCATTTATGTACGGTCGACCTTCTTCATTCTATTCAGGAGGATCTAGTGCGTTTTCAAGTGTTGCTACCCGGTGTGGTCTGAGGTGGTTTTTCGCCCTGCTTGGTCAGCTTTGGGGGATGTTCATGCCCTTGAACGTGCCTGTCGTAAGTTGAAGTTGAATCACTCTGTCTCTCATTTTGTTCTTCGGTTGGGGCAATCAGGCTATTCGCCATCGGGAATTGGAGGTGACAAAGCTGTCCTTGTTCGTTCTGACAGGGTTCACATCACCAACATTGGATTGGACATTTTTAATGTGGGTTTGCAGGCGGGGATTGAGGCGGCGCTGGCTGCAGGGGGGGGTTGCTGCCTGAGCGGGAGGTAGGGCTCAGGCTGCGGTGGCGGAAGCGGGAAAATTAGGAATCTGGAAGGAGGAGCTCAAGTGAGCGGTTGGGAGAGGGGGCTTCCTGATGCAGCTGACGGCGTGCTGGAGGTCAAACTCTGTGTGAAGGTTGTACCTGTCAGAGGCGGGGTTACGATTCTGACGACAGTGGGCGTGTTATATGGTTTACGGTTTATGTTATGTAAAACATTTAATAAAGCTGTGGCCAAAGCCAGATTACCCATAAATTAGAATGTGTCTGTGTTTATTGTGTTTGGCTTTGGTCTTGGTAAACAGCATGGTATTGTGGGGTTTAATTTATGAAAGTCCTCCTTAGTCAGTCAAGGGAAGGGAAATCCAGCACCTGCCGGAGAAGCTCTAACAGCTGTAGCGCTGCTTTAAAAACACTGTATTTTGGTGCATTGAACTATTGCTGCCACCAGAGGGAGACAGAGACATTGTTAGACTATGCTGGACAAAAACTGAACTACATTTACCATCATCCTCTGCGTGAGGACAGGAAGGGGTGGAACAGGAAAAGGAAAGATCAGCAGCCTCGTGCAAGGCAGAAAGAGAGTGAGTGGAGCAGTGAAAGGTGGAGGACGAACGTTGGAGCTGTCAGGGATCGCAACCAAGCCGGAGTACAGATGCTGTCTTACTGGTGCTGGAGATCGGGACAGTGACCGTGTTAAGACCTACCTGTGCAGCGCTGAGAGGTCTGGAGGAAGAGTTAGATCTGGCAGGACCCCGAGTTAGGAGACCGCGCTGATCGATTGGGAGTGCAGGTGGTGGATCGTTGTTCCAGTCGCGGAGATTTGGCAAGCAGGGAGCAGATTCAGTGGCACGGAGTCCCAGTGTACAGCGGAGAAGATCCTTTGATTGAGGCATCGGGTGCTGGACAGTCTCATTCATCGGATGGGTGAGAGGCCTCCCAGGCCGCAGTTCCCAAATAAGAAACGCACGACGCTGCAATATTGTTTAAATCCACAGGGCCCCAACGGTGACTAGTCGAAGATTGTTTTGTTTCATTCACTGGCCAGTTGAACACAGTACCCGGGTACCCTAAGCAAAACACATATATATTTTTGAGCTATTATTCACGAGACTTACACTCCAGAACTGAGGGGGTTAACCGTTTCTTTTACCGCCGCGTGTTTTTCCCACGTTATGAATTCTTGTCATTCAAATACCGTATATGCGTATTATATGCTGCTTTATTGAGATCAGTAAAGAATATAATATATATAAAAATCCACAACAGTGCTGGTATATAGTTATTTCCTAGTGCGGTGAGACTAACCCGAGGTTTATTCAGCGGCTCCTCCGGGAGTGAGCGCTACACGTGGGGGCTCGTTCTGGGATTCCAGTCTCTGTGGATACCGCAATTAAAGGGTTAATTATGGATCCAGACACTGCTGCCAAATGGTGTGAGGAGCACAATAGCCAGATAGGGTTAAGCATAGTCATGGACATTCCTGCAGACACTTGGGCCGAAGATCAGATTCGCCGGGCCGTGGCCGCGCTGACACCAGATCATCGGGGGTTAATTCTGGACATTAAAGCGAACCCAGATACTTCTCACACATATGTTCTTTTTGAGTGGAGAAAGGGTGTTCCAGTGTGTTTTCAGGGCGCGAGTGTAAAGCTGCCCGACGATGTGGAAGTTAAACTGATTCAGTCAAGTGCGCCACGTGGCGATCCCGCGAACGTTCCCACGTCCAGTCCGCTGGCCATGATCGGGCCTGAGTTCATCGTGGCTATCAGAGATTTGCTGGCTAAATGCCAAAGAACAAACCCTCTTCACACTAATTTTGGTTACCGACGGTTGAGGAATTTTTCAGGAAACGTACCAACTCCGTCAGGAGAAGAAACCTTCGAAGACTGGGTGGAACAGGCGATGCAGGCTCTGGATGAGTGGGATGTCCCTGAAGCGCAGAAGAAACAGAGAATTACAGAGAGCCTGATGGGACCTGCATCAGAGGCTGTCAGAAACCTGAAGTTGAGTAAGAAAGACAGTACTGCTTTAGACTACTTAAATATATTACAGGAAGTCTCCGGGCGAACAGAAAAGGCTGCTGAACTCATGTACCAGTACGAACACACCTACCAGCGGAGAGGTGAGAAAATGACTGAATATATGAGGCACCTGGACAAGATTCTGCACCAGATACTACTCAAGAAAGGGGCCGAACCTGCCCTGGTAGATCAGATCAGAATGCGGCAGATATTGAGGGGTGCTCAGCCTTTAGACCCTGTGATGTTGCAACTGAAGACTCAAGAAGGCAATAAAGAGTTTAATTACCTAGAGCGGATTCAAACTGTTCGAGAAGAAGAAGCCCTTCTGGAGGAGAAGTCTACAAGAAGGGGAGAAAAGGTTTATGTCCAACCTGTAAGGTATAATGAGTGTTCGTCGGATGAAGATGATCCGGAGGAGACATATGAGCTGAAAATTGACCGACGAGCAGCTCACTGTTCATGGTGAGATGCAAAAGACTCAAGAGAGTCCAAGAGGCCCAAGCGGAACTGGAACAGGCTCACGCGGATCTGCGCCAAGAAATCTTGAAGGTAGCAGAAATACAGATTGAAATACAGAGGTCTCTCTCAGATATGCGAACAGCAAGGGTTGCTGTGGCATCCGACAGGTGGTCTTCAAATGAGACGCAGCGAGAAAGTGCGGCCCCATCTTCAAGAGAAAGGTATTTCAGCTGTGGAGAATTGGGTCATTACCGAGCGCAGTGTACGAACTAAAGGCCAGAAAGGAAAATAGTTGAAGATTTCTTAAAGGCCTTAGAAGGACTGTTATCTACCTCACAGGTGGGAAACTTCAGAGAACCCCGGTGGAGAGAACAAACTGGGTACCCAACTGCTGGAGACTACGATTCCCAAGATCCAAATAAGAGGCAGGGAGGGTCTGAATATGTACCTGCTAGAAATAGAAGACCCTCTCCCTGGAGGTCTGGTCCTACGTCACGGGAAAACAATGCACGCCCTCAATCACCGCGAATGAGGACGAGGGTTAGGTTACAGCAGACTGGGCCTATGTTTCCTACTACTACGGAGAAGTTCCCTGATAGGTCCTTCGCCCGTCATTCCAGTTCAAGTAGAAGGGATCTACACCAAGGCTCTTCTATATTCAGGCGCCCAAGTAACTCTGATCTCTAAAAAAGTCGATTTAGTGGCGGTTACTGAGACATGGTTCAGTGAGAAAATAACTGGGACATAACAATACCGGGGTACTCTTATATAGAGAAGACAGAGAAGGTAGGAAAGGAGGAGGAGTGGCCTGTATGTGAAAAACAACATAAAAACGAACCAATAAAAGTGAGCGAGGTGAACATAGAGGCAGTTTGGGTGACACTAACATTTGGCAATCATACAGTAGCTCGTGTAGGTGTGATCTATAGACCCCCTAGACAAGTAGAAGAGCTAGATAATCTGCTGTTTGAGGAAATAGCCAAAATGGCAATGAAGGGGGAAGTTATTGTCATGGGGGACTTTAATCTTCCTGATGTGAACTGGAAAACCAAAACTGCTGGGTGCACCAGGAGTACAAATATTCTAAACTCCCTACTGGGATTATCTCTAACACAAGTAGTTGAGGAGCCGACCCGTAAAGAGGCCATATTGGATTTAATACTCACAAATGGAGGTTTGGTATCGGATGTTGTCGTAGGTGAAAATTTGGGATCTAGTGATCACCAGTCAGTATGGTTTAAAATAAGAACCGGGATGGAGCCGCACCACACAAAAACAAAAGTTTTAGACTTTAAAAAAACAGATTTTTCTAAAATGGGATTTTGTGTGAAGGAGTCATTATCAGACTGGAGGAGTTTAAAGGGAGTCCAGGAGAAATGGGATTATTTAAAGGAAGCATTATTGAAGGCCACAGGCAATTGCATTCGGCTTGTTAGCAAAAACAAAAAAGGGAAGAAACCACTGTGGTACTCTGCAGAAGTGGCCAAAATAGTGAAGAACAAAAAGATAGCATTCAATAATTATAAAAAAACTCAGAGTGAAGAAGATAGGCAAACCTATAAAATTAGGCAGAAAGGCAAAGCATTTATAAGAGCTTCCAAAGCACACACAGAAAAGAAAATAGCTCAGTCAGTAAAAAAGGGGGACAAAACATTTTTTAGATCTAAACGAGAAAAGAAAGTAAAACAGGATTAGTTAGATTAAAAACAAAGGAAGGAAGGTATGTAGAAGAGGATAAAAGTCTCGCTGACTGCCTCAATGAATATTTTTGTTCAGTCTTTGCAGAAGAAAAGGAAGGAAAGGGACCTCAGTTAGGAAACACTAACGAGACATTTACATATCAGTTTACAGAGGAGGAGGTTCTACCAGCAGCTGTCTAAAGTAAAGACAAATGAGTCAATGGGGCCTGATGGGATCCACCCTAAATTATTAAAAGAGCTCAGTGATGTAATAGCAAAACCGTTAACAAGGATTGGTTAAATAAATCTGTTAACGGGAGTCGTCCCAGAAGACTGGAAATTAGCAAATGTTGTACCCATTTACAAGAAGGGTAGTAGGGAGGAATCGGGGAACTATAGGCCAGTTAGTCTTACGTCAGTAGTGGGGAAATTAATGGAAACCATGTTAAAGGAAAGGATTGTTGAACATCTAAAAACACATAGATTACAGGATCAGAGACAACATGGGTTTACCTCAGGGAGATCATGCCAAACTAATCTTATTGATTTTTTTGATTGGTAACAAAAAATAATAGACACAGGTGGTGCAGTAGACATTGCTTATTTAGATTTCAGTAAGGCTTTTGATACTGTTCCGCATAGAAGGCTTAAGAAATAAATTGCAATCTTTGAGCTTGGATTCCAATATTGTTGAATGGATTAGGCAGTGGCTGAGTGACAGACAACAGAGGGTTGTGGTAAATGGAGTTTATTCGGCGCAAGGTCTTGTTACCAGTGGGGTACCTCAGGGTCAGTACTTGGACCCATTCTCTTTAATATTTTTATTAGTGATATTGCAGAAGGTATTAATGGAAAAGTATGTCTTTTTGCTGACGACACAAAAGATTTGCAACAGGGTTGACGTTCCTGGAGGGATCAGACAAATGACAAATGATTTAGGTAAACTAAAAAAATGGTGGGAGCTGTGGCAATTGAGTTTTAATGTGATAAGTACAAGATAATGCACCTGGGACGTAAAAACCCAAGGGCTGAATATAGAATATTTGATACATCTGAGGGTTGGGATTTAGGGTTATTATTTCAGAGGATCTAAGGGTAAGTAGTCAATGTAATAGAGCAGCAGGAAATGCTGACAGAATGCTTGGAAATGCTGGCAGAATGTTGGTTGTGTAGGGAGAGGTATTAGCAGTAGGAAAAGGGAAGTGCTCATGCACTGTACAGAGCACTGGTGAGACCTCACTTGGAGTACTGTGTGCAGTACTGGAGACCGTATCTCCAGAAGGATATAGACATCTTAGAGAGAGTTCAGAGAAGGGCTACTAAATGGTGTACAGCTTGAAGGAGAAAAGTTACCAGGAAAGCTTAATGATCTTAACATGTACAGCTTGGAAAAAAGACGAGACAGAGGAGATATGATAGAAACTTTTAAATACGTAAAGGGAATCCACAAGGTAGAGGAAGGGAGTATATTTAAACGGAAACAAAGTAGCAAAACAAGAGGACATAGTCTTAGATTAGAGGGGCAAAGGTTTAAAAGTAACATCAGGAAGCATTATTTTACTGAGAGGGTGGTGGATACATGGAACAGCCTTCCAGTTGAAGTGGTAGAGGCCAAAACAGTGTAGCGCTGTGTTAAAAATCATCTTGCTGTGGCAGTACCTATTTTTGGCCACAAGATGGAGACTATCGCGATCAGATACTGGACATTGGGACTACAATGCCCGGCATGCTTTGCAAGAAGACAGGAAGTGGGTGGGGACTGGACACTTACATCCTGTGCCTCGTGGAGAAAGTTCGAGAGGGCGCCTGGGAAGCGGAGAAAGCAGACGCACCGAGGAGATCGCGGGAGAATCTAGGCCCAAAGCCTGAGGGAGACCTGTTGTTCCGGTTTGGGTCACCTAGCCTGAGGAGAAGGAGACTCGCCAGAGCCCAGACACTGCTGCAGACCGGCGGAATTGAACGGAGAGCAGGCGGTGAGCTGGACAAGCGGCATAAAGTGAGACAACGGATCCGGCCGCTAGTATCCCCAGTCAAAATCCGGAGGAGAGACGTCCTGGGTCAGCGGAGCCTAAAGCCTGCGTCGGATGGGTGAGAGGCTCAAGGCTGTTTGTGATTAAAGGTCAAGCTGCTGTTTTCTGTTTAAAGTCCACAGGGCCCCAACTGACTAGTCAAAGACTTTCTTTAAATAAACTCACTGGCCAGTTGACAGTACCCGGGTACCACACACACATATACACCTTTCACCTCCTGGGACTTAACTTGTGCAGGACTCATTTTCTTTTAGGAATCGAATAGGGGTTGAAAATAAAGATACGTTCCGAATATATATTTTTCCTCTTTTTTCCGTTGCGCGTTTGCCGTAATACGAAGGGATTGTATGTTCGGGGTTTTGCTACGTGTTTTCTTTTTCTGAACTATCGGGAAATTGCATTGCTTTTATGCTCGGTTGTGAATATTTTATTTTCCGAAATACGAAGCCTCGTGTTTCGTTCTTTTCCGCTACGCGTTTTACCGGGATACGAAAATACTGTAATAATACTTGTGAATACCGTGTTTCAATATCTGCTCAAATATTTTAGTAAACTATATAATATAAAACTCACAACTGTGTTGGAGTATATTTATTCCCTAGTGCGGGGAGACTGACCCGTGGTTCATTTTCAGCGGCTCCTTCGGGAGTGAGCGCTACACGTGGGGCTCGTTTCCGGGATCCAGTCTCTGGAAAAACCGCATCTAAAGGGTTAATATGGATCCAGACACTGTTGCCGAGTGGTGTGGGGAGCACGTAGCCAGTCAGAATGTTGTATAGTTATGGATATTCCAGCAGACACTTGGGCTGAAGATCAGATTCGCCAGGCCGTGGCCACGCTAGCACCAGATCATCGGGGGTTAATAACTGGACATTAAAAAAACCCAGATACTTCTCACATGTATTCTTCTCGAATGGAGAAAGGGTGTTCCGCTATGTTTTCAGGGCACGAGCGTGAAACTGGCCGAAGAGTGTGGAAGTCCACTAATTAAGCCAAGTTACGCCACGTGGCGAATCCGTAAGTGTTTCCGCGCCTAGTCTGTTGGCCATGATAGGGCCTGAATTTATCGTGGCTATGGAGATCTACTGGCTAATGTCAGAAAAACAAGCCCTCCTCACACTAACTTC
>RXON01002349.1:0-13177 GCA_009667805.1 Leptobrachium leishanense
CACGAGCTGGGGAATATCCACAAGCTGGGGCAGTATACATGAGCAGGGGCAGTATATCCACAATAGACTGCCCTCTGGGCAGGCTTTACAACTAGTCTATCCTATAAAAAGATAAGGTCCGGCGTGTCCGTCGCCAAAAAACGGACTGCGCATGCGCGACTGACATTTGAAACTGGCCGTTTAAACAAACAGGTAGCTGCGCGTGTCGGCCGCCTGCAAAAAAAAAAAAAAAATTGGCACGAGCCGCGCGCAGCTACCGTTTGTTTAAACGCCGCAAGCCCCGAATCCTCCAGCGGTGACTTCCTCCGGCCAAGCAGGCTGCTAGGCCGGACTCCAGGCTCAGGCGAGCCCCCGGCTTGGCTTGGGCCTACAGGCCCAGCCGAGCCGGGGACTCGCCTAAGCCTAGAGGCCGGCCGAGCAGCCAGCGACAGCCGGAGGACGGTCACTGCTGGAGCTCAGGGCCGAAGTTGCCAAAACATACTCCCCTACATCGGCCCTGAGCTCCAGCGGTGACTTCCTCCGGCCGAGCAGGCTGCTAGGCCGGACTCCAGGCTCAGGCGAGCCCCCGGCTTGGCTTGGGCTACAGGCCCAAGCCGAGCCGGGGACTCGCCTAAGCCTGGAGGCCGGCCGAGCAGCCTGCGACAGCCGGAGGACGGTCACCGCTGGAGCTGCAGGCCAATGTAGGAGGATGTTGCCTACACATACTCACCTACATCGGCCCTTAGCTCCTCCAGCGATGGCAGTCCCGCTTCCAGAGTCCTCTCTGTCTCCGTTGGTCGTCGGTAATGACGTCACGAAAGCCTTTGACGCCTGGGTCAAAGGCTTTTGTGATGTCATACCGGTGACCAACAGAAGAGAGGACGCTGGAATCGGGAACTGCCATCGCAGGAGGAGCTAAGGGCCGATGTAGGGGAGTATGTGTGGAACCGGTGGAGGACTCGAGGCCGATGTGGTGAGTTATGTGCTCTACACACACACCCTGCTTGCTTGGTCGGCATCCAGGCTCAGGCGAGCCCCCGGCTTGGCTTGGGCCTAGAGGCCCAGCCGAGCCGGGGACTCACCTAAGCATGGAGGCCGGCCAAGTTGCCTCTTCGGGCGTCCTCCAGGCTCAGGCGAGTCCCCGGATCCGCTGGGCCTCTAGGCCCAAGCCGGGGGCTCGCCTAAGCTTGGATACCAGCCGAGCAAGCAGGGTGGGTGTGGAGAGCACATACTCACCTACATTAGCCCTGAGCTCCAGCGGTGACTGTCCTCCGGCTGTCGCAGGCTGCTCGGCCAGCCTCCAGGCTCTGGCGAGCCCCCGGCTTGGCTTGGCCTACAGGCCCAGCCGAGCCGGGGGCTCGCCTAAGCCTGGAGGCCGGCCGAGCAGCCTGCGACAGCCACCGCTGGAGCTCCGGGCCAATGTAGGGGGATGTTGCCTACACATACTCACCTACATCGGCCCTCCAGCGATGGCAGTCCCGCTTCCAGTGTCCTCTCTCCGTTGGTCGCCGGTATGACGTCACGAAAGCCTTTGACCCCGGGGGTCAAAGGCTTTCGTGACGTCATACCGGCGACCAACGGAGAGAGGACACTGGAAGCGGGACTGCCATCGCTGGAGGGCCGATGTAGGTGAGTATGTGCTCTCCACACCCACCCTGCTTGCTCGGCCGGTATCCAAGCTTAGGCGAGCCCCCGGCTTGGCCTGGGCCTAGAGGCCCAGCGAGCCGGGGACTCACCTAAGCATGGAGGCCGGCCGAATTGCCTGCTCGGCGCGTCCTCCAGGCTCAGGCGAGACCACGGCTCGGCTGGGCCTCTAGGCCCCAGCCAAGCCGGGGGCTCGCCCAAGCTTGGATGCCGGCCGACCTACTGCTTGGCCGGCAGCAGGCTAAGGCGAGCCCCCGGCTTGGCCTCGGCCTAGAGGCCCAGCCGAGCCGCGGGTGCTCGCCTGAGCCTGGATGCCAGCCATACACACACACACACACTGTAACAACCATATATGTGTGTGTGTGTATATATATATACGGACTGCACATGCGCGCAGCCCACGGGGTGCTGTGGCGGTTGGAATGCGTGCGCAGCCAGGTGCGCGCGCGCCACCCGCCGCAGCACGCCCAAAGCGTCCTACGGAGTTTGCTGCGCGCGCATCCAACCTCCGTTGGACGCTTTGGGCGTGCTGCGGCAGGTGGCGCGGCGCGCACCCGGCTGCGCGCGCATCCAAACCCCAACAGCCTGTTACGGAGGTTGCCACGCGCCTCCCGCCGCAGGACAATCAATGTTGGAAGGGCGCAAAAACAGCCCAGAGCCCAGCACCGAGCCCAGCGCCTTAGCACCTGAGCCCAGCGCCTGAGCGCAGAGCCCAGCGCCTGAGCCCCTGAGCGCAGAGCCCAGCACCTGAGCCCAGCGCCTGAGCGCAGAGCCCAGCGCCTGAGCCCCTGAGCGGAAGAGCCCAGCGCCTGAGCCCAGAGCCCAGCGCCTGAGCCCAGCGCCTGAGCGCAGAGCCCAGCGCCTGAGCCCAGCGCCTTAGCGCCTGAGCCCAGCGCCTGAGCGCAGAGCCCAGCGCCTGAGCGCAGAGCCCAGCGCCTGAGCGCAGAGCCCAGCGCCTGAGCCCAGCGCCGAGCAGAGCACAGAGCAGAGCGCCAAGCAGAGCACAATAGATGGCACAGAGCAGAGCACAACCCATTAAAGGCACAGAGCAGAGCACAATAAACGGCACAGAGCCAAGCACAACAGAATAAACGGCACAGAGCCGAGCACAATAAACGCCACAGAGCCGAGCACGGCACAATAGACTGCACAGAGCCGAGCACAACAGAATAAACGCCACAGAGCCAAGCACAATAAACGCCACAGAGCCAAGCACAATAAACGCCACAGAGCCAAGCACAGCACAATAGACGGCACAGAGCCGAGCACAATATACGGCACAGAGCACAGCACAATATACGGCACAGAGCACAGCACAATATACGGCACAGAGCACAGCACAATATACGGCACAGCCAATCACAGCACAATAAACGGCGCCGAGCACAGAACCAAGCACAACACAATAAACGGCGCAGAGCACAATAAAAGTAGAGCACAATATACGGCACGGAGCAGAGCACAGAGCCGATGTGCAGAGCCCAGCACAGAGCCGAGCAAAACAGAATAAACGCCACAGAGCTGAGCACAATAAACGGCACAGAGCCGAGCACAGTACAATAGACGGCACAGAGCCGAGCACAACAGAATAAACGGCACAGAGCCGAGCACAATAAACTCCACAGAGCCGAGCACAATAAACGCCACAGAGCCGAGCACAATAAACTCCACAGAGCCGAGCACAATAAACTCCACAGAGCCGAGCACAATAAACTCCACAGAGCCGAGCACAATAAACGCCACAGAGCCGAGCATAATAAACGCCACAGAGCCGAGCACAATAAACGCCACAGAGCCGAGCACAGTACAATAGACGGCACAGAGCCGAGCACAACAGAATAAACAGCACAGAGCCGAGCACAGAGCCAAACACAGCACAATAAATGGCACCGAACCAAGCACAACGCACCACACTTATCAATAGACTGCCCTCTGGGCAGGCTTTACACCTAGTATATATATATATATATATGGACTGCGCATGCGCGCAGCCCACGGGGTGCTGTGGCGGTTGGATGCGCGCGCAGCCGGTGCGCGCGCGCCACCCGCCGCAGCATGCCCAAAGCGTCCTATGGAGTTTGCTGCGCGCGCATCCAACCTCCGTTAGACGCTTTGGGCGTGCTGCGGCAGGTGGCGCGCGCGCATCCAACCGCAACAGCCTGTTACGGAGGTTGCCACACGCCTGAGCCCAGCGCCTGAGCGCAGAGCCCAGCACCTGAGCCCAGCGCCTGGGCGCAGAGCCCAGCACCTGAGCCCAGCGCCTGGGCGCAGAGCCCAGCGCCTGAGCCCAGCGCCTGAGCCCAGCGCAGAGCCCAGCGCCTGAGCCCAGCGCCTGAGCCCAGCGCCTAGCGCCTGAGCGCAGAGCCCAGCGCCTGAGCGCAGAGCCCAGCGCCTGAGCCCAGCGCCTGAGCCCAGCGCCTGAGCGCAGAGCCCAGCGCCTGAGCCCAGCGCCTGAGCCCAGCGCCTGAGCCCAGCGCCTGAGCGCAGAGCCCAGCGCCTGAGCCCAGCGCCTGAGCGCAGAGCCCAGCGCCTGAGCGCAGAGCCCAGCGCCTGAGCCCAGTGCCTGAGCGCAGAGCCCAGCGCCTGAGCCCAGCGCCTGAGCGCAGAGCCCAGCGCCGCAGCGCCTGAGCCCAGCGCCTGAGCGCAGAGCCCAGCGCCTGAGCCCAGCGCCTGAGCGCAGAGCCCAGCGCCTGAGCGCAGAGCCTAGCGCCTGAGCGCAGAGCCCAGCGCCTGAGCGCAGAGCAGAGCGCCTGAGCCCAGTACCTGAACACAGCCCAGCGCCGAGTGCAGAGCACAGAGCAGAGCGCCAAGCAGAGCACAATAGATGGCACAGAGCAGAGCACAACCCATTAAAGGCACAGAGCCGAGCACAATAAACGCCACAGAGCCGAGCACAATAAACGCCACAGAGCCGAGCACAATAAACGCCACAGAGCCGAGCACAATAAACTCCACAGAGCCGAGCACAGTACAATAGACGGCACAGAGCCGAGCACAACGCACCACACTTATCAATAGACTGCCCTCTGGGCAGGCTTTACACCTAGTACTGATTATAAATATTTAATGATATAGAGTAAGTTGGCTAAGAAAGATCACTTTATGACTCTCCACCACAGGGGGGAATGAAAGAGCGCTACTTGGGAATAACCCCTAGCGTCACCCTCTCTGTACTCTTTCCGCCATTTTAGATAGAAAATAGAACTTTATAACCTAACAGCTAACTGTAGCCTCTAATATCTTGTTTTAAACCTGATTTCTGCTAACCAAAGAATAATCCCCCCCCCAGGTCTCTAAACATTCCTAGCTAAGGCATACAGTAAAAGTTGCTTACACATCAAGGCCACAGAAGGATTGGATAACCTAGTAATCCCGCAGCTGGCCTTATTTTATTTGGGAGGATGACTCCCTTTTACAGCTTGTTGACTAGACAGGGAATCCAAATTGCCTCCGGTGGGCTCAAGGGTCATGCCTTTGAGGTGAACCTTGCTGACTTGCAAAATGATGAATAGGTCCAATATGTATAATGAAGGTTGCTATGGGAATTGGGAGGGTTACCTGGGGAGGGGAATAAGGAGTGTGCATTTTAATATACATGTATAAAACCTTTGTTTCTCTGTTGGCTCAATTGAGTCACAATTGCCTAACCTGAATTACACCCAGGAGGCTGCTTCAATATCTCTCCGCATAGTGGTATACCTCAAACCACCAGACAATAGTTTTGAAGAAAGTTGTGGTGGATATGGCGCTTCTTTCAAAAAAAGGCAAAGTTCTTTCTTTACGTTTCTTTTTAAGTCTTCTTGTCTCAAAGAAAACAGAGGAAAGAAAAACCTGGTGCAGAAAGTTTAAAATAATATGATATATGCACTTCATCTATCATATTATTTTAAACTGGCTGCACCCTGTTTTTCTAGCCTGTTTTCTTTGAGACAAGAAGACTTAAAAAGACACGTAAAGAAAGAACTTTGCCTATGTTTGAAAGAAGCTCCATATCCACCACAACTTTCTTCAAAACTACAAACTTTACTGCTGCATTACAGCAACCTGAGAGAGGGAAGAATACAGGGAGAGCTGTGAGGCCAGCCAGTGCCGTACAGATAATATATAAGATTCAGGGGGTTATAATGAGGAAATAATCCCTGTACAGTACAGATACAACGTGTTGCTGTAATTGCCATACACAGGCATTATGCAGCACATACAGATACAAGGTGTTGCTGTAATTGCCACACACAGGCATTATGCAGCACATACAGATACAAGGTGTTGCTGTAATTGCCACACACAGGCATTATGCAGCACATACAGATACAAGGTGTTGCTGTAATATCCACACACAGGCATTATGCAGCACATACAGATATTGCATTGCTAATAATCTCATTCAGATCACTACAAATCCCCATAAGCAGGAGCTCTCATTATGTTATTACCTGTCTGCAGCACAATTTCTGCATCTGCCTATATGCTGACAATGCAGACCCCCTGTAAGCAGGAGATCTCACCATTTTATCACCTGTCTGCAGCACATTTACTACATCTGCCTGTATGCTGATAATGCAGACCCCGTGTGACATTGTGCCAGATAAAGGACCAGCTAAAGTTTAGAATCTTTCACCCCAGTGATATTTCTTTAATGGTTTATTGGATATATATGAAAAATTGAAATGAGCAAATTTACATTATTTTAATCTTTAAGTGTCTCAGAATAACAATCATTATTTTATGGTTCTACAAACAATAAGTGCAGGATTTCCATTTTACCTACATATAGCTGGTAACTACACATCCCATGTTTTAAATAAGAGCTGTGGTAATTAGGGATGAGCCGAACACTCGCTGAGTTCGGTTCGGAGCCGAACCCGAACTTTCCAAATGTTCGGATCCGAACCTGAACCTGAACTCAAACTCAATACAAGTCAATGGGGCTGAAAATTCGTTTTTTAGAGTGCCCTCCAAGAGGGCATATATGCTAGATATTTGCCATAAAAGGTGTATGGGGGTCCGGGTAATGCCCTGGGGAACAGGAAACAAGGACAAGAAGTTAAAAAAAAAAATTTTTTAAAGGGACAGTGAGTTTTCCATGAAATAAGGGTTAAAAATAAAAACGAAAAATTCCTTCAAATATCGTGCCTAGGAGGTCCCCATAACCTGCCCATGAAGTGGCGGATTTCTAGGATGTATAGAAATATGTAAAAACCAAAAAATGACATTTAAAATGACGGTAAATGCTTTTCCTTTAATCTATCCATAAACAACTGCTTGGGGCGGCAGTCTGTATGAAAAGAGGAGACATTTTCGGACATGCAGAAAAAGTTTACTGATTTTTTGGCGGTGAAAAGCAGGAGAATGGAAAATTCGAGACCAAATAGCCGATTTGGAAAGTGAGATAAATGGGAGAATTTTTCTGGTTTGGCTAGTTTGACCTAAAATTTTCTCTTCAGTCATTCTCCTGAGTTTCACTTTTCTCTGAATAACCCTGTCAGGGATATTCAGAGAACGGTGAAGAGCAGGAGAATAACTGGAGAATGGAAAATTCTAGGCTAGGTCAAAATAGCCAAACCAGAAAAATTCTCCCATTTAGGCTAGGGTCAGACTAGCGAATTTTTAACGTGCGTTTAGGCGCACTTAATCACGGCCGTACTAGTAGCAAATGACAGCCAATATACGAAGTACGAAAGTCCGGCTGCGCAACACAAGTGAAAAATGAACGCATTTTTTCGAGAATGCAGAATCGATAGTACAGACGTACAGAATGCGCTGCGTTCACTAGCGGCGTGTGTGCGTGATTTGGAGACGTCAGACCCTGCTCATGTCCGACCAACATAACGTCCAGACACCCAAAGTTTCCTGGTTTGGATCCGTAAAAAATCACGCACAAAAATGTGCATCGTATGGCCGTTTTCGCACATTCCGTGAAAAAATATGGGAATGCGTTCGGACGCACTTTTTGACGGTCGCTGCGAAAAATGCGTTAGACTGACCCTAGCCTTATCTCACTTTCCAAATCGGCTATTTGGTCTAGATTGTTCTCTTTTCCTGCCATTCTCCTGGTTCTCACCTTTCTCTGAACAACCCTGAGAGAGAGGTGAAAGCCAGGAGAACTGGCAAGAGAAGAGAACAATCTAGACCAAATAGCCGATTTGGAAAGTGAGATAAATGGGCGAATTTTTCTGGTTTGGCTATTTTGACCTAGAATTTTCACTTCTCCAGTTATTCTCCTGCTTTTCACCGCTCTCTGAATAACCCTGTGAATGTTTAATCCCGAGGTGAAAAATAACATTGCTTTAGATGTTATTTTGAATT
The DNA here is from genome assembly GCA_009667805.1 of Leptobrachium leishanense. Taxonomy (NCBI): domain Eukaryota; kingdom Metazoa; phylum Chordata; class Amphibia; order Anura; family Megophryidae; genus Leptobrachium; species Leptobrachium leishanense. The sequence continues at coordinate 7,930 of RXON01002349.1, forward strand.
TTTTTCAAACACCAGTTAAATGCAGCATATTAGGAAGTTTTAGGAGGGAAATTAATTCTTAAATCTCAATCAGAAGCAGACACCACCCCACCCCTCAGTACCTCAGTATAGTGTACAATGTATCAAATCGATTACCAGACTAAAAACACCTGGTGTTATGCCCATTTGTAAACAGAGGTCATTTAAAGTTGAGAATCTTTCCACAAACACATTAGTTTTTAATTCAATATCTAATAAACCATTGCTTATAATATTCTGCAGTAAAGAGTCTCTTTATTTCTAGATTTTTTAGTATTTCTATACTTTTTTCAAAATTTCTTTTTTTTTTTCGAACTCGAACTGAACACACCCAAAAAGTTTGAAGTTCGTGAACTTTCGAACTGCCAAAGTTCAGGCCGAACTCCGAACCGTCCGAATCCGAACAGCTCATCCCTAGTGGTAATATTCTTTTTAACAGAAAGCACTCGGCAGTGAAGGAGTTAATAAATTAAATTGTTCAAATCCCAAAATACTGATTTGTAATCCCAGACTGCAGCATTGCACAGAATGGAAACACGTGCCGGGGAAGAGAATCAGTCTGCTCGGAGCTCAGGTTACTCATTACAGAGATTGTATCCAAGAGATGATTGACACAAACAAACGTTTACACAGAGACTTAAACTGATAAATAATATAAAAATAAGATGAATCCCAGCAATGTGTCATTAAAGTAATGTGTGTGTATGTTATATATTCTCCTTACAACTAATGCATTAACATTCATTTTACAGACCGTCCTTAAGGAGTTATATCAATTATCTTGTGTTTCTGTTTGGTATTGAAATCATTAATTCCTATCTAGACATTTTGCCAAATATCACCCTGGGATATCATCTATACGACTCTTGTGCCGACACAAGGAAAGCCGTGAAAAGCGTCCTACAGATTCTATCCGGACCAAACAAGACCGTCCCTAATTATTCCTGTACTGGGTACAACAAGGTGGCCGGATTTATTGGAGATGAACATTCCATCACAACCATCCCCATAGCGCAGATACTCGGGGTGTACAGATACTCACAGGTCAGTGAAATTAAACAATAGTAAACACGAAAAGAAGTAACTCAAATAGAGTCACTTCCACAAACGAGAAAACTTATACAGGAGATAAGTGATTAAACACTATAAGAATGAAATGAAGTGAACCCCTCAAAAAGAGGGAAAATCTCCCTAATTAGTTAAAATTGAACTTTTAATTGAATATTAATATCATATAATAATGCACAAAAAGTGAGAAATAAAAACAATCATCCAACTGGATGAACTGGAGTTTTGTCAACAAAGTAGTGGCCCACTGCCAATGATATTAAAGAGATTGTAGTCTTATCAATACAGACGCAAGAATAGAGGAGTAAACACATATAATGCTGTGCTTGAAAGATTGTTTTTATTTCTCGCTTTTTGTGCATTATTATATGATATTAATATTCAATTAAAAGTAAAATTTTAACTAATTAGGGAAATTTTCCCTCTTTTTGAGGGGTTCACTTCAGTGAAATTGAACCCTCCCTTACCCTTAACTTTGTTTAGTTTGTTAATAATATATGTTGAGAAGATCTCGGTTTTCAGGTCGTCGGTTGGAGCCTCGTATAAATCAGATTTGCCGGATATCAGGTTGTCTACAAAAAGCATTCACTTAACAGGGTGAGTCTCCTCAGGAGGACGGGACCGGCTGCAGGTGCAGCCTCTGTGTCCCTCGTAGTTACAGTCCTGGACTGAATATACAGTCTTTCATTGTCCATTCCAGGAGAGGGGGGGGTAAAGTCTGAGGAATATCATGGAGAACTTAAACGACACATGAGTGAGATACCTTTTCTTGTATAGAGTCTCTGCGCTGCTGTTATCAGAGCTTCCGCACTGTATGTATTGTGTATCTGTGTGTATTTTCTTTTTCTTGGAGGTTCTGAGATCAAGTTTGGATAAAAGCAGCAAAGATTTGATCCATAACTGGGTCTGTTTAACATTGGGTTATATGAGTTTTCCTTACTCACAGATGTCACTGGGCTGTATAAGTGTCTGCACAACCTCTCACAATGTGTGCTGTGAAACAGACAGAGGGAATGAGATCGTTATGCTGTGTAGGTATATTTATACTTAATAAATTAATTAGAATAACTAGAATGCACACACACTGGCCACTTTATTAGGTACGCCTTGCTAGTACAGGGTTGGACCCCCTTTTGCTTTAACTCTTCTTGGCATAGATTTCACAAAGTGTTGGAAACATTCCTCAGAGGTTTCGCTCCATATCGACATGATGGCTTTGCACAGTTTATTTGGCTGCTCATCCATGATGCAAATCTCCCGTTCCACCGCATCCCAAAGGTGCTCGATTGGATTGAGATCTGGGGACTGTGGAGTCCATTGGAGCACAGTGACCTCATTGTGATGTTCCAGAAAGCAGGTTGAGATGATTTGAGCTTTGTGACATGGTGCATTATCCTGCTGGAAGGAGCCATCAGAAGATACAGGGGACACTGTGCTCATAAAGGGATGGACATGGTGCATTATCCTGCTGGAAGGAGCCATCAGAAGATACAGGGGACACTGTGCTCATAAAGGGATGGACATGGTCAGTAATAATACTCACTTAGGCAGCGTCGTTTAACGATGTTCATTTGGTACTAAGGGGCCCAAAGTGTGCCCAGAAAATATCCCCCACACCAATACACCACCACCACCAACCTGACCCGCTGGTACAAGGCAGGATAGATCCATACTTTCATGTTGTTTACACCAAATTCTAACCCTACCATCTGAATGTCGCAGTTGAAATCGAGACTCATCAGACGAGGCAACGTTTTTCCAATCTTCTATTGTCCAGTTTTGGTGCCTGTGTGAATTGTAACCTCAGTTTCCTGTTCATAGCTGACAGGAGGCACCCGGTGTGGTCTGCTGCTGCTGTAGCCCATCTGCTTCAAGGTTGGACGTATTGTGTGTTCAAAGATGGTGTATCTGCAGACCTTGCTTGTATCGAGGTTATATGAGTTACTGTTGCGTTTCTATCCTCTCGATCCAGTCTGCCCATTCACCTCTGACCTCACAAGGCATTTCCGTCCACACAGCTGGCGCTCTCTGGATATTTTCTTTTTTTCGGGCCATTCTCTGTAAACCCTAGAGATGTTGAGTGAAAATCCCAGGAGATCATCAGTTTGTGAAGTACTTAGAGCAGCCCGTCTGGCACCAACAACCCATGCCACGTTCAAAGTTACTTAAATCCCCTTTCTTCCCCCATTCTGATGCTCGGTTTGAACTTCAGCAAGTCGTCTTCACCGCCTCTAGATGCCTCAATGTAATGAATTGCTGACATGTGATTGGCTGATTAGCAATTTGTGTTAACAAGCAATTGATTAGGTGTACCTATTAAAGTGGCCGGTGTGGGTATACATCAAATCAAGGTAAAGCCCTCTCTGTCCTTTAATAAACAATATATAATAGGTGTGGGTGCAGTAGATGAAAACAATGGTTATATTACAAAGTCGGTGCTAACTTTTCCAGAGCTGTTGTAAACTTACCAGAGTCAATATAGTCTATGGAGTTGTTAAGTTTTGAGCAGCTCTCTGTTAAGTTAGCACCAACTTTATAATATTGCCCAATGGAAATTATGATTGAACATGAACACATAAAAAGCAAAGATGCCGAATCACAGGGTCAATAGTCACAGGGGGTGGGGTTTGATGTGAAGTGACGAACAAGTGGAACATTTAGAGGTCTGTGCAATGACGTCCCTGTCTCTGGGACCAAAGGGCAATCAGTCCCTTCAATATTACCAGAGCAGGAAAAAAAAGAGGAGGACGGGGAAAACAACTATATCGATTAGTGGAAACAGTTTAATACACTTCTATGACGGAATGGAGATGTTGTTCCGCCTGCGGGTGTGCTCTATCTGCGTGACCCCGTCGCTTACCGCTGGCCCGACTACCGAGTGGCGCGCACTCGGCGTCTCGTGCGGCCTGGCGTGACCCTGGGGAAGGGTTAGCGGGCGGTGGAGGGGACCCCTGCCTAGAACCAGTCCGACCACTGAGCCATACGGCACTCAGCGTCCCGAGCAACTGGTTCACTGACCTTGCAGGTGTGGGATGTCTGTGGAGATCGGCTCTGGCAGCCGCGGAAGAATGTTCGGATCTTATGGGGAAACGTTTCGGATCTTATGCGGGAAACGTTTCCGATCCTGGGGCGGGTGACTCTTCGTATCTTGGGTGGCGGACTTTTCGGATCGGGGATGGATGGAGGGTCGGATCGGGGTTGGATGGAGTTTCGGGATCGGGGTTGGAGAGGGTTTCGGATCTGGCGGGATCAGCGGAGAGTTCGGATCTTACCGCAATACCGAAGCGCGGTGCACGGCCGCGTCCTTCGGTTCGGATCTCCGGCAGGTAGTCTGGGAACCGAATCTCACTCGCTGCGCCTCTGCCCTGATACTCGATGCAGGCACAGAGCGCTCGATTCGGTTCGGATCGTCTGGAACACCGCACCCTGAGACCTCGAGGGATTCTCGGAATAGAAAGTACGGCGGAGAAATAACACATCAGACGAGGCTGGATGCACTGCTAAATCTGGCTTTATTATGCACAGCTCAAGCATTTATTAACTTTACACAAAATTACAATACAATGGGACTCCTTGCCCGCCCTCCCAGGACCCATTGGCCAACACACTTTGGGGAGTCGCCGATTCGGACCGGATGGTCCGAATCGGCCATTTTACGATCCGAACCGGATGGTCCGAATCGGCCATTTTCCGAATCGAGAATTCTGAACTGCGCCACAAGCTGATCGGAAAATGGCGGCGGGCAAGGCACACAAAGGGAAAATACATTACGCAATAACCCAACGGGGAACACTGTATCACACCACACATAACCACATCTAATAAAAAGTACGTTCAAACTCCGTGCGTGCCACCGCACCTAACTGTCCCTGGCCAGAACTAATGTCCGTGTGCACCGCCCCTGGCTGAGGGTGCTGGGCCATTCCGTGACAACTTCTGTGTCAGAGAAGAATGGTGCACGTGTCTCCACACTCAGTGAATGCAATATGGTGCCTTTTTCAGATTCAGGTATGCTCTGCCCTTTGCTGATCTCAGACAGAAACGGAAAAGATACAGACCCAATAAATGCACCAGTCAAAGTTACCCCAGACACTTGAGGGGTTATTCAAAGAGAGCCGAATTGGCTCAGAAATTGCACCAAACAGTGAATTTCCCCGTACAA
>RXON01002350.1:0-33168 GCA_009667805.1 Leptobrachium leishanense
TCAGTACTTGGACCCATTCTCTTTAATATTTTTATTAGTGATATTGGCAAGGGTATTAATGGAAAAGTATGTCTTTTTGCTGATGACACAAAGATTTGCAACAGGGTTGACGTTCCTGGAGGGATCAGCCAAATGACAAATGATTTAGGTAAACTAAAAAAAATGGTCGGAGTTGTGGCAATTGAGTTTTAATGTGGATAAGTGCAAGATAATGCACCTGGGACGTAAAAACCCAAGGGCTGAATATAGAATATTTGATTCATCTGAGGGTTGGGATTTAGGGGTTATTATTTCAGAGGATCTAAGGGTAAGTAGTCAATGTAATAGAGCAGCAGGAAATGCTGGCAGAATGCTTGGAAATGCTGGCAGAATGCTTGGTTGTGTAGGGAGAGGTATTAGCAGTAGGAAAAGGGAAGTGCTCATGCCACTGTACAGAGCACTGGTGAGACCTCACTTGGAGTACTGTGTGCAGTACTGGAGACCGTATCTCCAGAAGGATATAGACATCTTAGAGAGAGTTCAGAGAAGGGCTACTAAAATGGTGTACGGCTTGAAGGAGAAAAGTTACCAGGAAAGGCTTAATGATCTTAACATGTACAGCTTGGAAAAAAGACGAGACAGAGGAGATATGATAGAAACATTTAAATACGTAAAGGGAATCCACCAGGTAGAGGAAGGGAGTAAATTTAAAAGGAAACAAAGTCGCAAAACAAGAGGACATAGTCTTAGATTAGAGGGGCAAAGGTTTAAAAGTAACATCAGGAAGCATTATTTTACTGAGAGGGTGGTGGATACATGGAACAGTCTTCCAGTAGAAGTGGTAGAGGCCAAAACAGTAATTGAATTTAAGCAAGCATGGGATAGGCATAAGGCTATCCTAAACAAAAGATAAATCCAGGTAAAGTATCCATGTAATTGGGCAGACTAGATGGGCCGAAGGTTCTTATCTGCCGACATTTTTCTATGTTTCTATGTTTCTAGATTAAGCCATAACAGCCCCGTGTTTAGCACCACGTCACCTTCCAAACATACAGGGGCCGGCACCCTTTTCACTATCATCGGCATGTTTAAAACACACCCCATACCCTGGCGCAGCAGAAGAGACTACGTGAGCTTATGACTGGCCGTCCGCTGGGTATGTATTTGTACGATTGTCCAACGTGGTCCCTCAACATCCGACCAATCCCACAACATGGTGTAAATATTCAATGTCCTCCTGGTGTGCGTGCACCAAGCGAAAAAACAAAGGGGGTTATTCAGAGAGATCCGAAATGGAACCGGACACGGAATTTCAGCAAACGGGGACATTCGGCTGTTCAGAGAGCAGGTAATCCACCAAATTTTGGCGAATTGCCTGCACGTACAAAAAAAAAAAAGACCATTAAAAAAGTAGTTGTAAAAATAAGTTAATTGTATTTTTTTTTTACCACTTTTTTAATGGGGTTTTTTTTGTCTTTCATGTAATATTTACTGTTTTTTTTTTACAGCCAGTGTGGACTAGATTTTTATATCTAATAAAGAGAGATTTTTAATGCATAGACAGTTTGCTCTCTTTGCTACTTCCCACCCATCTGGTGAGCACACACAGTGGCAGAACCATCACACACCCAGGAGCAAAAGGGGTGACAGCACCAAGGCGCTACACATGAGCCTAACCAAATCCCAGGCTCCAGCGTTGGTGAGTATATTTCTGTACTGCACTATATGAAGACCTAGTGAGACTCGTTACGCTGTATTCCATCCTGGGAGCCACCTGCCTGTGAGCCACCGTATCCAGGAAGAAAGTGACGAAGAAAAGGTTGAGCCACTCTTCTAAGATGGCCGAACGCGTGCACACCTAGAGCCAGGTTTTAGTGCGGCTCTATAGTATGTGAGTGTTTTTGACCTTACGTAAAAATATAATTTTCTTATATACCTGGATTCTGCGCCATTGCTGTGCTTCTCTCTATGCTTTCTCGAGGTACAAAAGGGAACGGACCCGAGAACTAGGAACTGACCAAAAATCCTTCATTTAAGTATATTTATTTGAAAGACTTTCAGGGTTATTCAGAGAGAGGTGAAGAGCAGGAGAATGAATGGAGAAGTGAAAATTTTAGGTTAAAATATCCAAACCAGAAAAATTCTCCAAATTTTGACCCAGAATTTTCACTTCTCCAGTCATTCTCCTGGTTTTCACCTCTCTCTGAATAACTCTGTTCTTTCACTTGGTGCACGCACACCAGGAGGACATTGAATATTCACACTCTGACACACTAATACTATTTTGGACTGTGTACTAAACAATCGTAACATTTACCTTTGTTGCATGCGGCACTTTCTTTGTATCACATTTATATATGTTGATTGTCATTTTACCTTTGCGCCAGATGCAGTAAATGTGCTGCAGACAGATAATAAAATGGTGAGATTTCCTGCTTACACGTGGTCTGCATTATCAGCATACAGGCAGATGCAGTAAATGTGCTGCAGACAGATAATAAAATGGTGAGATTTCCTGCTTACACGTGGTCTGCATTATCAGCATACAGGCAGATGCAGTAAATGTGCTGCAGACAGATAATAAAATGGTGAGATTTCCTGCTTACACGTGGTCTGCATTATCAGCATACAGGCAGATGCAGTAAATGTGCTGCAGACAGATAATAAAATGGTGAGGTCTCCTGCTTACACGTGGTCTGCATTATCAGCATACAGGCAGATGCAGTAAATGTGCTGCAGACATAATAAAATGGCGAGGTCTCCTGTTTACACGGGGTCTGCATTATCCGCATACAGGCAGATGCAGTAAATGTGCTGCAGATAATACAATGGTGAGATCTCCTGCTTAAACGGGGTCTGCATTATCAGCATACAGGCAGATGCAGTAAATGTGCTGTAGACAGATAATAAAATGGTGAGATTTCCTACTTACATGGGGTCTGCAATATCAACATACAGGCAGATGCAGTAATTGTGCTGCAGATAATACAATGGTGAGATCTCCTACTTAAACGGGGTCTGCATTATCGGCATACAGGCAGATGCAGTAAATGTGCTGCAGACCGAAAATAAAATGGTGAGCTTTCCTGCTTACACGGGGTCTGCATTATCAGCATACAGGCATATGCAGTAAATGTGTTGCAGACGGATAATAAAATGGTGAGATCTCCTGCTTACACGGGGTCTGCATTATCAGCATACAGGCAGATGCAGTAAATGTGCTGCAGACGGATAATAAAATGGGGAGATCTCCTGCTTAAAACGGTATCTGCATTATCGGCATACAGGCAGATGCAATAAATGTGCTGCAGACCAAAAATAAAATGGTGAGCTTTCCTGCTTACACGGGGTCTGCATTATCAGCATACAGGCATATGCAGTAAATGTGTTTCAGACGGATAATGAAATGGTGAGATCTCCTGCTTACACGGGGTCTGTATTATCAGCATACAGGCAGATGCAGTAAATGTGTTGCAGACGGATATATAAAATGGTGAGATCTCCTGGTTATAGGGATTTCTAGTGATCAGAATTAGGGATGAGGCGAACACTCTGAGTTCGGTTCGGAGCCGAACCCGAACTTTCCAAATGTTCGTATCCGAACCCGAACTCGAACTCAATACAAGTCAATGGGGCTGAAAATTCGGATTTTAGAGAGTGCCCTCCAAGAGGGCATATATGCTAGATATTTGCCATAAAAGGTGTATGGGGGTCCGGGTAGTGCCCTGGGGGACAGGAAACAAGGACAAAAAGTAAAAAAAAAACGTTTTTAAAAGGGACAGTGAGTTTTCCATGAAATAAGGGTTAAAAATAAAAACGAAAAATTCCTTCAAATATCGTGCCTAGGAGGTCCCCATAACCTGCCCGTGAAGTGGCGGATTTCTAGGATGTATAGAAACACTTAAAAACAAAAAATGACATTTCAAATGACGGTAAATGCTTTTCCTTTAACCCTTTCGCTGCTGAGGCTTTTCCCGCCCCTGTGCTGAGGTCATTTTTTACCTGTTTTGCGCATCATGTTTAAACGTGTTTTTAAGGCTTATTTTAGTATATGACCCAGACATATTATATATCGTTCTTTCCGTCAGACTCGGTAGATTCATAATATGTCATTATTATATGTATACGTTATGTCATGTCTGTATATTATAACAAAAAATGCAATAAAATATGTATTTTCAATAATTTACAATGTGTAAAGTGTTTTTTTCCACATTTTAACATGCGAGCAATTGCGGTTATATTTTGTATGGGGTGCGCTTGTTAAAAAAATTAGAGATGGGGTCTCGTTACATTTTTTTTTGGGGAAAATGACACTATTTTTAACAAACGCACCGCATACAAAAATCGTTAGTGCAGCATCATTGTTCACATTATAATTGAAATGGGAACAATATTGCTACACTAACAAACCAAAAAAAATAAAAAAAAAGTGTTTATTTTTTTTTTTTTATTTATTTTTTTTAATTGTTTTTTATTTTTATTTTTCTTTTTTCTTTTTTTTTACAAAATTTTTAACTTTCATGTTTGGTATCGTTGGAACGGCCATGCTCTGGCCGATCCAACCATATCAAAATTTAACCCCTAACTGCCACGGATCGGGAGATAGGGAGTTCATTGGAACTCCCTATCTCCACACTTGGTGGCAGTTAGGGGTTAATGCTAGGACTGGCGTCATCGTGCTACGCACGATGACGCCAGTCCTCTGGGGGAGTTCCCGGAAGCTTGGCCGACATCCAAGATGTCGGCCAGCTCCGGGAGGGATCGCGAACCGGCGCTTTTCAGCGCCGATTCGCGATCCAGCTCCCCAGGGGTTAATGCCAGGCATCATTTGGAAGGGCAGGCTGTGCCTTCCAAATGATGCCTGGGTTAAGCCCCTGTGCGCCGCCGATCGGGAGGGAGAGAGGTCCGAAGGACCTCCCCCCCCTCCCTTTCAGGCGCCTCCTCCGCACATGCGGGGGGGGCGCCTGAATTAGGTGTCATCGCGCCCCCGCGATGACACCTAATAATGGCGGCTGCTGGTCCGGATGCCGGGCTGACATCCAGGATGTCAGCCGCCCGCGGAGGGGCCAGCGATCGGCCGGAACCCGGCCGAACGCTGACCCCGATGCGAGGACGCGCTCAGCGCGTCCTCCGCATACCAGCGGGAATGCTGAGGACGCGCTGAGCGCGTCCTTAGCATTCAAGTGGTTAATCTATCCATAAACAACTGCTTGGGGCGGCAGTCTGTATGAAAAGAGGAGACATTTTCGGACACGCAGAAAAAAGTTTACTGATTTTTTGGCGGTGAAAAGCAGGAGAATGACTGGAGAATGGAAAATTCTAGACCAAATAGTCGATTTGGAAAGTGAGATAAATGGGAGAATTTTTCTGGTTTGGCTATTTTGACCTAGAATTTTCCATTCTCTAGTCATTCTCCTGAGTTTCACCTTTCTCTGAATAACCCTGTCAGGGTTATTCAGAGAGCGGTGAAGAGCAGGAGAATGACTGGAGAATGGAAAATTCTAGACCAAATAGCCGATTTGGAAAGTGAGATAAATGGGAGAATTTTTCTGGTTTGGCTATTTTGACCTAGAATTTTCTCTTCAGTCATTCTCCTGAGTTTCACCTTTCTCTGAATAACCCTGTCAGGGTTATTCAGAGAGCGGTGAAGAGCAGGAGAATGACTGGAGAATGGAAAATTCTAGGTCAAAATAGCCAAACCAGAAAAATTCTCCCATTTAGGCTGGGGTCAGACTAGCGAATTTTTAACATGCGTTTAGGCGCACTTAATCACGGCCGTACTAGCAGTAAATGACGGCCAATATACAAAGTACGGTCGCACGAAAGTCCGGCTGCGCAACGCAAGTGGAAAATGAACGCATTTTTTCGAGAACGCAGAACCGCTAGTACTGACGTACTGAGTGCGCTGCGTCCACTAGCGGCGTGTGTGCGTGATTTGGAGACGTCAGACCCTGCTCATGCCCGGCCAACATAGCGTCCAGACACCCAAAGTTTCCTGGTTTGGATCCGTAAAAAATCACGCACAAAAATTCGCATCGTATGACCGTTTTCGCGCATTCCTCAAAAAATACGGCAATGCGTTCGGACGCACTTTTTGACGGTTGCTGCGAAAAATGCGTTAGTCTGACCCTAGCCTTATCTCACTTTCCAAATCGGCTATTTGGTCCAGATTGTTCTCTTTTCCTGCCATTCTCCTGGTTTTCACCTTTCTCTGAACATCCCTAAGAGAGAGGTGAAAGCCAGGAGAACTGGCAAGAGAATTGAACAATCTAGACCAAATAGCCGATTTGGAAAGTGAGATAAATGGGAGAATTTTTCTAGTTTGGCTATTTTGACCTAGAATTTTCACTTCTCCAGTTATTCTCCTGCTTTTCACCGCTCTCTGAATAACCCTGTGAATGTTTAATCCCGAGGTGAAAAATAACATTGCTTTAGATGTTATTTTGAATTTTTTTCAAACACCAGTTAAATGCAGCATATTAGGAAGTTTTAGGAGGGAAATTAATTCTCAAATCTCAATCAAAAGCAGACACCACCCCACCCCTTCAGTACCTCAGTATAGTGTGCAATGTATCAAATTGATTACCAGACTAAAAACACCTGGTGTTATGCCCGTTTGTGAACAGAGGTCATTTAGAGTTGAGAATCTTTCCACATATACATTAGTTTTTAATTCAATATCTAATAAACCGTTGCTTATAATATTCTGCAGTAAAGAGTCGATTTATTTCTCGATTTTTTTTTTAGTATTTTTTTAAGCATTTTCTATACTTTTTTCAAAATTTCTTTATTTTTTCGAACTCGAACCGAACACACCAAAAAAGTTCGAAGTTCGCGAACTTTCGAACTGCCAAAGTTCGGGCCAAACTGTCCGAACCCGAACAGCTCATCCCTAATCAGAATGAGATTATGTAGCAGATCTCACTACCACAACTGGGTCACATCTGTTAACGTAACGTAACTAATGAAAATCATGTATGTAAATCATTTCTAATTAACATACATAATTCATGTATGTAGAAGATCATATATTAACTACAGACATGACCAGCGTACATGTTTACCTTTATGATTTATTATATGCGGGAGCCCCTAAAATGACAACCGCACACCCTGAATATATGGAGGAGCCCCTAAAAACACACCCGCACACCCTGAATATATGGAGGAGCCCCTAAAAGACACCCGCACACCCTGAATATATGGAGGAACCCCTAAAAACACACCCGCACACCATGAATATATGGAGGAGCCCATAAAAAGAACCTGCACACCCTGAATATACGGGAGGGGGGGGCGTGGCCAGCCGCAGAGGTGGACGGACGTGCTTTAGAGGAGCTCCGCGTTCTCCGGTATTAATTACGATATTACCGACGTTCGCCCTTGCCATATTACGTCCCAGACGACTCCTCGGCGGCGGGTCATAGGGTGGAGTGTTCCGGGGCCCTGTCAGCCCTCTCCCCGGACCAGCGATCCACGTGCTGGCCGGATCGGCAGCATACGAGCGCCATCTTGGAGGCCTAGTGGACTAGGGGAAGCCTGACCTCGGATTGCGGTGCTCAACATCGAGATGGGGAAAAAGACCAAGCCCAGCGGAGTGGAGGTGAATACTCCAGACATCCGGCTCTCGCTGAGTAGGGCACCGGAGCGCAGACTACTGCAGAGACAGCCTTCCTGTTATGGCGCGGCGGCACCGCCGGAGGCTGGTGAGCTCGCCTCCCCCCCCCCACTTTACCCCGCAGCGGATTCAGGAGATGGAGGATGGCGATTTGCCAGCCACAAAAAAGGACATTAAGGCCCTCCTGGCAGACGCCAGGCTTGCTTGGCAGGCTGAACTCCAGGCCCTGGAATCTGGCCTCGCTGCTACCCAGACTGAGATGAAAGCAGTACAGGCACGCACGCTAGAGATTGAGGAGGGGCAGGCCGCAACCTCCTCTCAATTGCGGGCACTCCAGACTCAGGTGGGGAACCTGCAGTCGGCTGTGGTGGCTCTTGAGGCCCGCCACCGCCGGCGAAACCTGAAACTACGAGGCATCCCGGAATCAATACTAGATACTACCCTGCTGCAATACGTTACCCGCTTCGTGATGGCCGTTCTCTCGCCTGATGTCGTCGTCCAGGATCCGGTGCTCTCGGCGGTCAGAGTGCGGAGGGCAGCTTTGGCACCGGCTGGTGTCCCACGCGATATTGTTGTGGTTCTCCGTGACGTCCGTCTACAGATGCAGATGCTGGAAGCGACTCGCAATATTCCCACAGTTTCATTTGAGGGATCCTCCGTTGCGATCTACAGAGACCTTCCTTTTTTAGTTTTGGCTGCTAGACGCCAATTTAAGCCGGCCACTGCACTTCTTCGAGCCCACAGGGTGCGCTACAAATGGGGGCCATTCGGCTCCTTGCTGATAGCACATGGAGAAAGCCACGTTGCAGCGACCTCTGCGGAAGATGCGATCACCCATCTTCAAAACATGGGAATAACCTCTGACGCCTCAAGCAACATGGCGAGCGAGTCAATGGCAGGCTCACCCCTCCCTCCCCGGGACCCGGACTGAGTGGGCCATATATGTTCTCGGCTCATTCCCCCTTTACCTGGTTTCTTGGAGTGTTTACTGGTCACTGAGTCGTCGAACTGTACAGCCTAGTTTTCCTTGATTCTGTCAAACTTTGCCGCGACCCCATGCTGAGACTTCCCCCCCCTTGCCCTCCCAGTCTATACCCCCTCATTATGTCTACTGGCGAGACTTGAGACTGTTGCGCCCCTCACCTAACCAGCATCTGTTTTGTGTGACAAGACCTACAGCGAGCAACGGTGGATTCTGGGCCCCCACCCCCTTCCCCCCCTTTTTTCTTTTCTTTTCTTTATTATTGTTTGGCATTTTCTGGACAGTACTGGGGTGTGCCATCATGTTTTGACATGCCTGGCCCTCGGACCGTCTAGGCCTCGTGACATTATACCTCCATGGCCTCCTTCGGGAGCGTGCCAGGAGCGTCACGGTGATGGCCACTGCCCTCTCTCCCCTCTCCCCTCCTTTTTTTTTTTTCTTTTTTTTTTTTCTTTATTTATTTAACCTTCTTACCCCTGGATCCACCAGCGTCTACTGTCAACCAATGAACCTGGTCCCCGCCCTCCACACACATCGCGTTTGATACCCCCCCTCCCTGTTTTTTTTTATGTGATGTCTCTGCTATATTAGCCTTGCATGGCTTTTCTGCGGGTTGAGTTGTGACCCATTGCATTATAACAATAAAAAATGTTTAAACACTGAATATACGGGAGGGCCTAAAAACATAATTCATTCTTTCATTCTTTTATAATAGCAGGCTTGGTCCCGTGTAAGAGCTGTCATGCATTTGTTTTTAGAGGTTTGGAGTGTGCCTGATATGTAGGCAGCTCTCTTTATTGCAGCAGGAAATTGCCTGTTTGAAGTCTGAGATTTGTAAATTATCTGTTAGACAAACTCAGGCTATGACTGTTACAAAGCCACTGCCACAGAGGCCTCCTAGGAGCGGCAGATGGACTACTGTACGATCTGGTAGACTCAGAGTTGTGTATAGAAGGCATGTCCAACAGTCTGTGGCTCTTCTTAATTCTTTTGAGGCACTTTCAGAGTGTAGTGGTGAGACGGAAGTAGGCTCAGACACCATAGTTGAGGAACCACCATCCCCTATGCCTAAGGTATGCAGGACTGCAACCAAGGACAAAAAGGAAAAGGTGGGACTTGATAAAAGGTAATTGTTGCTGGGTGATTCTATCATAAGAGGTGTTGAGCTGGAGAGTAGTGGTTTGGTGAGATGTCTTCCTGGGGCTACTGCTCGTAGAGACAAGAGACGTATTCTCAATATTGTCAAACAAGCAAAGCAGCAAGGGGAAGTTGACGTTCTAGTCCATCTAGGGACAAATGACTTGGCTAGCAATGAGGTTTCTGAGATTAAGGAAGATTTTTGTGTTCTTGGAGGTGAAATACAGCAGATTGCGTCCACAGTGTCATTCTCTGAACTTTTGCCTGTGCATAACATTCAAGATAGGCAGATGCGCAATAGGGAATTTAATTTGTGGCTTCGGGAATGGTGTCGGGAGCAAGGATTTGGCTTTGTGTCCCATGATAGCTCTAATTGGAGCAGAAAGGAACTGTATAAAAAAGATGGTTTGCATCTTACTCATAGGGGAACATTTGTTCTCAGTGAGAAGTTCAAAGGTTTCACAAAGGAATATTTAAACTAGGAGGGGGGACAAAAGGGTAAAAAAAATCTGCCTGATTGTCCCCCAAAACTAAATCAGAGGGTGCAAGCAACATGCGAGGTAAAAAATGACAAGCTCAGAGTCGTGTCTATAAATGCTCACAGTTTAGTCAATAACATCAATGAACTGGATGCAATGATGGCAGCTGAAAAAGTAGATTTAGTGGTGGTTTAATGGAAACCATGTTAAAGGAAAGGATTGTTGAACATCTAAAAACACATAGATTACAGGATCAGAAACAACATGGGTTTACCTCAGGGAGATCATGCCAAACTAATCTTATTGATTTTTTGATTGGGTAACAAAAATAATAGACACGGGTGGTGCAGTAGACATTGCTTATTTAGATTTCAGTAAGGCTTTTGATACTGTTCCGCATAGAAGGCTTATCAATAAATTGCAATCTTTGAGCTTGGATTCCAATATTGTTGACTGGATTAGGCAGTGGCTGAGTGACAGGCAACAGAGGGTTGTGGTAAATGGAGTTTATTCGGCGCAAGGTCTTGTTACCAGTGGGGTACCTCAGGGGTCAGTACTTGGACCCATTCTCTTTAATATTTTTATTAGTGATATTGCTGAAGGTATTAATGGAAAAGTATGTCTTTTTGCTGATGACACAAAGATTTGCAACAGGGTTGACGTTCCTGGAGGGATCAGCCAAATGACAAATGATTTAGGTAAACTAAAAAAATGGTCGGAGTTGTGACAATTGAGTTTTAATGTGGATAAGTGCAAGATAATGCACCTGGGACGTAAAAACCCAAGGGCTGAATATAGAATATTTGATACATCTGAGGGTTGGGATTTAGGGGTTATTATTGCAGAGGATCTAAGGGTAAGTAGTCAATGTAATAGAGCAGCAGGAAATGCTGGCAGAATGCTTGGAAATGCTGGCAGAATGCTTGGTTGTGTAGGAGAGGTATTAGCAGTAGGAAAAGGGAAGTGCTCATGCCACTGTACAGAGCACTGGTGAGACCTCACTTGGAGTACTGTGTGCAGTACTGGAGACCGTATCTCCAGAAGGATATAGACATCTTAGAGAGAGTTCAGAGAAGGGCTACTAAAATGGTGTACGGCTTGAAGGAGAAAAGTTACCAGGAAAGGCTTAATGATCTTAATATGTACAGCTTGGAAAAAAGACGAGACAGAGGAGATATGATAGAAACTAGGGATGTGCGTTTCGGGTTTCGGAATTTCGGAATTATCACGAAATTTCCCGATTCGGGTCTTTCGATGCGGCCGAAATTCCGAAATTTTTTAGATCCGAAAAAGTCGAACCTGAACTGTTTTCCGAGCCGAATCGAAAATTTTTCGGAATTTCGAATGGACTTGAAATGTGTCAAATCGAAATCTATTGCTTTGAAACGAGAACAAACTTTCCGAAAAAAAGAAAAATTTACCAAATCGAAAATTTTTCGGAATTTTCGAATGGACTTGAAATGTGTCAAATCGAAATCTATTGCTTTGAAACGAGAACAGACTTTCTGAAAAAACAAAAAATTTGCCAAATCGAAAATTTTTCGGAATTTTCGAATGGACTTGAAATGTGTCAAATCGAAATTTATTTTCCCTCTATTCATGATTTCAGTTCCATTCGGGATTTCGGTTCCATTTCGGTAAGTCTGGACATCGTATATTTAACTAGTATCGGTTATATCGCTGATTCTGTAAATTTTTTATTGTTTCCAATGATCCGATAAGAATTTTCGTATTTGGGTCAGATCCGATTCGTCCGAGGGTCGCGCATGCGCGCGCGCGCGGATGTCGTAACTTTATTGAGCCAGTTTTATTGACAACTTTTTGAACAAAATATTGTTTTTATTATTCTTCATAATGGCCGCTGAAAGAGAGGAGTGCCGTACAAGCACCTCATCATCTCATGATGAACCACCGGCACCCAGGAAGAAACGGGCCCCCAATATGGCGTTTAAAGAGATGTTGGAGCTGGTACGCATCTTTGATAGCAAAGATTATGATTGCAGTAAGGGCCCTTACCGCAGGAAGAATAACGCCAGGAAGGATCGTATCTTAGAGAAGCTACGCACCACCATTTTGGAGTTATTCGGGAAGGACAGGACAAAGGACCAGCTCAGGAAACGCTGGTCTGATTTGAAAGTACGCGAGCAGGAGCAGCTGAGACACATCCGCCGCGTCATAGCGAAACGTAAGTGTCATGTTATATTGTAAAGCGCTGCGCAAACTGTTGGTGCTATATAAATCCTGTATAATAATAATAATGTGCTTGTATGTGCTAATGTGCACAGAAATATGTTTATTTATCTAGTCCTTTTTTCATGCAATGTGATTGTGTATAGCTTTGCGGTTTCACGACTCGTCATACATGCATTTTTGCCATAGCTCTTCTTTTTTGTGATTTTACGTATTCGTGAAAATTGTGATATTTGATGTATGTAGATGAAGTTACAATGCTGGATTTCTTTTGGCACTGTGTGTACTGTAGTGTGTTGGGGGGGAGGTTGTTGTGATTGAGTGATGCATACGAGATGACCCGCAGCTTGCCCAATATTGGCTCCCACCTGCGCATCAACAAAAATCTCTGCGTCTCTGCTAAGTGATAGTGAAGTGGAAATAGGCTGGAAGACGGCCGCCATTGTACACAGGCGGCCATCTTGTTCAGAATATTGGTTCACTTGTAATAACTAGACAGGTTTGTAGCTGAAACTAGAATGAGGTATACGTAGAAATTTAGGAATGCGTTTAGATTAGCAGAAAAGCAATTAAAGCTTTATGAAAGATCTCTGCTGTTCCTGGCACGGAGGAGAAAAGCGAAGTAGATCCTCCAAGGTCGTTGGGGCCCGCAGAAAGACAAAGGAGTAGAGATCAGGCCAGGTGCCATCTGTAACAAGTGATTGTAGGCGCAAGGGAGGAGGGCGCAGCCGGAACAGTAAGAGCAATTAATTATGATTTACTGAAACTAACACAAAGTTTGCCAATTTACAGCCAATTAATGGAATGTTTTTTTATTAGCCAAAGGGAGGTATTAACCCACGTGGGGTGGAATAAAGTGTCATTGGGAGGTGGGCTAACTGGGATGTACCTAATTATGTATTTTTGGGTATAAGATCCCTTGCACGGGTGAAAGGGGGGGCTCACTCTTTGCGATTCAATCCTGTGTGGGCACTTGTGTGACGACACAATAAAGTTTGCCTTTCCTGAAGAGACTCGTGTTCTGACAATCCTTACTTGTGCCCGGTCCGGCGCCGTCTTGAAAGTGAATCTGTTTTTGTCCACCTACATTTTTGGGGGCATCGTGAGCCGGGATACGGGCCCTTTCCGGGCACACAGTAACGGGCTGCTGTGAACACAGTGCAGTGCTTGACTGCAGCGGGTGCGAGAATCCCGATGGTTGGGCGTCCGTTGAAGGTGAGCTGACATCTGCAGGCGCCAAGCAGGATTTCCTGTTCAGTGGACCTTGTCTTGTCCCAAACGGACCCCCGACCAGGGAACTGGGACACCGAGTCTGAGGAAACAGCAAGCAGCGCCGGCGATAGGTAACGTGTCTTCTATGTTTTGTATGTCTAAAGGAGATACCGGTATCTAAGGGAAACGTCCGACTGAGATAGACGGATAAGAGGATGCGATGGCCACCATCCTATTGGCATATCTAGCCCGCCGCTGATAGCACTGACATTGCTAAGGAGCCAGAGTGGCTAGCGGGTGTCTGGATTCGGGGGAATTGAATGCCAATCAAAGGGTAGTTCTGTAAGTGAGGGAGAAGGTAACCACGTGGAGTTGCATAAGTCAGTAGTCAGTGTTTGTAAAAGCTTCACCACGTGGGTAAAAGGGAAAGGAGGAGGGATTTTCTGTGACTGGGCTGAGAGCCTGAGTCAGTGCTAGTGTGCACGTCGTGTAGTGAAAAGGGCTCATAGTGGAGCCAGCGGTAGCTGCAGAGATAGTGGTGCCGGGTGGGTGAGATTACCCATAGGGCAAATTGGAATTGCAGACGGCAGTAGAGATATAGAACGGGGTGCACATAGTCACAAGCAGTCAAGAGTTAGAGTTCAAATTACGGGGTATAAGGAGCCACAGAGGAGGGACTGAGTACCCCTCGGCTAGTAAAAAAGAGTTGAAGTGTTTTATGTTCTGTTATGTGATGAAAGCATCTGATACGGTATGTGTTGTGAATGAATTGACTCGAGTGTGTGAGTGAACGTGCGCCTACTCGCTCCGCGAGGAAGCAAATACGAGTTTTGACCCCGAACGTACGTTTCCGGCTCAGGCGACTGCAGACGGCTACTGAAGGGGGAAGCGCCTGCAGACACGGATGAATTGTTGACTGAAGTATCAGACTGTAGATTTTAACTGTTGTTGAAATAATATATCTGTATTGCAAAGAGTACTGTTTTCAAGAGAAATAATGGGTAACGGGTCATCTAAGCCCAAGAAGGTGAAGGAGGGTGAGACGCCCCTAGAATATATGGTGCGGAATTTCGAAGCATTATATAAAACTCATGATTATGGTGTAGAATTAAAAAAAAAAAGAGAGAAGTTAAAAGTAATGTGTACAGTTGTGTGGCCGTTGTTAGTCCCAGGATGGCCAGAGCAGGGGTCAATGGACCCGGAGTTGGTACAGAAGGTACATTCCCAAGTCACAGAGCAGTACGGACATCCTGAACAATACCCGTATATAGATATATGGAGATATTGTATTAAAAACAAGAGTCATTTTATAATGATAGCGGGGAGAAATAAGAAGGAGGACCCCCAAAATAATGGAGAGAGAGAGAGAGAGAGAGTGATGTTTTACCCCCGTCCTATCCATTATGTTATAGGGCAGCTAGGGAAGTTTTGAGTGCCGCGGTTGCGCGGACGGAGAGGGGGGAGCAGGCAGCTGCTGTGTCTCGGTCAGCTCCCTCTGCTCCGTCCTGTGTGACTGAGGAGAAAGAGCAGGGCGCAGCGAGTGGAGGAGATAGAGAGGCTCCACCAGAAAAGATTGAGATGCCCGATGGGAGCATATATAAATTAATTAATATTTTACGGAGTGAAATGATTGCGGTGCTGTATGGCTTGTGTGTGTGATTCGGACTGATTTTGTCCTATTGTGTTTATAATTGATCTATTAAACTGTTCAATTAAAAGTAGGAATGACTGAGAGGTTGTGAGATTGGGCTTCGTATTGTTTTTGTTTTTTTTTTCTTTCTTTTTTTTTTTCTTCCTCCTCTCTTCCCTTGTGTATAGGCCCCCTCCTTTCTGACAGACTGTTTGCGAAGGGGGAGGGAGTCAGTTTCTCTGATAGCTGGAAAGAATAACCCTTTGTGTATCTGTGCAGTGAATTCAAAGTAAAGAGGAATAGCAGGGAGGAAAAAAGGGAAAAAAAATTACTATTTAGCTAATTTTAATGTATGTTACAATAGAATATTTGTCTGAAGTCTGTTGAGTGCAAGATATATGTTTATATTTTGTGTTAATATTATTCCGAAAGTTTTAGTTTTGTTCAGAGCTAAAAATTAAATTGAAATATATGAAACGGTTAGAAAATTAATATTAAAAGAAAAATAATTGAGAAATAATTAAAGTAGTTTTTCTTTACTGTTTCTAAAAGGTATGTTTTTGTTTACTTTTGATGGAATGGTTATTTTATTGTTATGAGATGTTAGGAGTGGTCTTATGACATGGAATGATTTTTTTTTTTCGGATGTGGTATTAAGAGTCTGTTTTGGGCTACGGGAAAAGATCTCTGAAAATATGTTTATACAATGTGTATATGTATATGCCCGAATGTCCCATCCGGCTCCTGGGGCGGGATATCTTTTGCAAATTGCAAGCCCAAATTATGTTTTTTCCGGGGGTCACGCTCAATTAGACCTGCCGGAGATGGCAGCTTTGCTCGGCAGCATAATCCAGCCAGTCCGCACAATCCACAATCTGTGAAAATCGCAGTAGTTATGTCAAAGGAGGAAGAATGGCGCACGGCACCTACTCTGTCTGCCACGCCGGATCCGCACGCACTACTCCTTGGAATTCCTGAGGTGGGGGCGGAGGAAAACCCGCCCAGATGAGTTGAATCACAGCCCGGCGCAACACCGGTGGCTCTAAGACAATATTATATCCCACAGAAAGCCAAGCAGAATATACAGATATATTTACAGAGATTTAAAGATCACGGCATATTAAAATTCTGTGTGTCACCATGGAACACACCCCTATTGCCAGTCTTGAAAGAGAGGACACAAGAGTATCGCCCTGTCCAAGATTTACGAGCTGTCAACGAGGCCACAGTAACACTACACCCTGTGGTTCCTAATCTATACAATTTACTGGCGTTAATTCCGGAGATACACAATATATTACACAGTGCTTGATTTAAAAGACGCTTTCTTTTGCATCCGTCTGGCTCCAGCAAGCCAGCCCCTTTTTGCATTTCAGTGGGAAAAGTCTACCACGGGGGCGCGCCATCAAATGACGTGGACGCGCCTCCCTCAAAGTTTCAAAAAAAATTCGCCCACGATTTTCAGGTGCGCGCTTAGCCAAGATCTCCTCGCCTTCAACGCTCAGCCAGACAAAGTAGTGTTACTACAATATGTTGATGATTTATTACTGGCTTCCCCCCAGAAAAAGACTGTTTATCCGCCACAAAAGCCTTGCTACATCTGCTAAGCCAAGCAGGTTACAGAGTTTCTAAAAAGAAAGCACAAATATGCAAACACAGTGTAAAATACCTGGGTTCCAGTTAACAGGTACCAAACGTGCACTGGGGGCAGAAAGAAAAGAAGCGGTGTGCCGCATACCCCAACCAAAGACCAGGAGGCAAGTCCGTGAGTTCCTGGGAGCTGCAGGCTTCTGCCGCCTGTGGATCCCCAACTTCGCAGATATTGCCAAGCCGCTTCATCAGGCCACGAAGGGGGGGACAAGATCCCTTTCATTGTAAAGAAGAGCAAACAGCAGCGTTCCAGAAATTAAAGACTCTGCTGATGGAAGCTCCTGCACTGGGTCTGCCAGATCATAGCAAGCCCTTCAGCTGTTCGTGCATGAACATAATCAAACAGCAACAGGAGTATTGGTCCAGACCTTTGGCTCATGGCTGAGGCCTGTGGCCTACCTCTCCAAGCAACTCGACCCTGTGGCCTGCGGCCTACCCCTATGCCTGAAAGCAGTGGCTGCCACCGCAATGCTGATAGCAGAAGCAGACAAGCTGACCCTTGGACAAGTTCTTTATGTCAAGGTGCCCCACGCTGTCAAGGCTCTGCTGGATGTCAAAGGAGGTTACTGGTTCAGCAACAGCCGGATGACGAAGTACCAAGCCATGATGTGTGAAAATCCACGGGTTCATTTGGACCTCATCGCTACTTAAACCCTGCTACTTTACTGCCTGACTGTGAAGAGGATCCAGATCATGAATGCCTCCAAGTTATGGAAGAAGTGTTCAGTAGCAGGCCAGATTTGAAAGACGTACCCCTAGACAAATACGACCTACAGCTATTCACTGATGGTAGCAGCTATATGGATGATGGGAAGAAAGTCTCCGGCTATGCAGTAGTCTCAACAGAAGAAGTCATCGAAGCAAAGCCACTGCCAGGCCATACATCTGCACAATTGGCTGAAATAACAGCTTTAACCAGAGCCCTTGAAATTTCTGAAGGCAAAAGAGTAAATATCTATACAGATTCCAAGGTACGCTTTTATGACAGTCCATGCACATGGTGCACTCTACAAAGAGAGAGGCCTACTTACGTCTTCAGGACAACAAATCAAATATGCAGCTGAAATCGCGGCCCTCCTGGAAGCAGTATGGAAACCAAGTGCTGTCAGCATCATGCACTGTCGTGGCCACCAAAAAGGCCATGATGAAATTCCAAAAGGTAACAGACGCGCGGACCAGGCCGCAAAAGCAGCTGCAAAACCGCCTCCGCCAACAGGAGATCAAGCTACAAGTACTGATCTGCAAGCAAGAACCTCAACCTTCCATGCCAAATTACGAGTTCTATATGAATTTGAAAAAAAGTTTGAACCCCACGGCGAGTTCATTGAAATAATACGGCACAAATGGCAAGATGATTATGAACTGTTAGAACTCAATCATGATTATATTCAATGGCTTTTCCCAACTCGGACACAAGGCCGAAATTTCTACTCTACTCCCCTAAATCCGCAAGAGACACGCCTAATGGTTAACACCTCAGAAGTTCAGCAAAGACTGCGCAGAGCCTACAAGATGATGCTGAAATTCTTCGGCGTAAAAATAGTGAGGGAGGAGGAAGACAAAGAAATAACCGAAGTTGAACGAGCAGAAAATTTCGCGTCACGTTTTGAAAATTTGACAATCAATCCTCACAATAATCTACGGATCACACGAATACTGCACAGTCTGGGAGAATTGGGAGCAGAAGAATATCAAGTCCCACTGGTGAGGTTCTTCCTCAAGGAGATCCTTATCAAGAACAGACTGCCAAGAATGAAGAAAAGTGCAATGAACTTTTTCATACCAGCAGTAAGAGATTCACAAGACAGACAAGATTTGTTATTTTTCGCATGGCGATACTATTTCCCAAAAGTATCCAGAACTGTTTGCAACAACTTGCCCGGCTACTGGGCATCACCTGGAAGCTACATACCGCCTACAGCCCCAAAGTTCGGGAAAAGTTGAAAGAATGAACCGTACCCTAAAGACTTTGATGTCCAAACTGTGCCAAGAGACGTCATTGAGCTGGTTGGACTTGCTGCCGATAGTCCTTTTGCACATTAGGTGCAGACCAACCCCCCAATTGAAGCTAAGTCCGTACGAACTTATGTTTGGACGGCCAACCCCTCTAATTAATGGACTAAGGGGGACCTTCGGCATTGGGAGAAACTAAACTAAATGATCAGGTAGTAATGCTGGGTAAATCAATGCAGAAATTAAATATTTGGGTGGGGAATAATATACCGCATTTTCTGTATCCTTCACTGCATAAGTATTGTCCGGGTGACTCAGTATGGGTAAAAGAGTGGAAAAATGATCCACTAGGTCCAAAATGGAGAGGTCCTTATCTTGTCCTGTTATCAACCCCCACAGCAGTAAAGGTTGCCGAGGTGGTCCCGTGGATACATCACTCCAGAGTGAAAGCAGCTGCAGCCAGTCCTGAACCAGCATGGAAGGTCGTTACCAACGAGACCAACCCGCTGAGGCTGAAGCTGACAAAGACCACAGCCATGAGCACCTAAATGATCCTAACCCAGATAATACAGAGGATCAACAAGTGGGTGTTTTGATGGGCACAGGTCCTGACCACCCGCCAACGGGGGATACCCACAGGGTGCTTTTTAGGGGCCCGGCCCCCACCCTTGATCATCCAGAAATGTTTTTTACTTTTGAAATTCCGGTGGGGAGGGATTGGGTTTATGTGACTGTGAAAAGAATTGCCCAAGGAATTCTGACATTCGGGAGGATTTGTGGTGCTGATTTTATATCTTGCTAATTTGATTTATGGACTCTTGCGTGGAGCATGCTCTAATTGTACGGGCAATGTGGGGAAAGTGAATATTTCCTATATCTGGAGTGGTACGCACCCGGTGATGGAGAACCGTACCATGTGGAGACAAAAACGAGAGGCGCTATCTGGAACCAACCCAAGAGGACACTTACTTGTGCAATTCAAATATGACTATGCTAAAAAGTCTGGGCAAACCGCATGCTGGGTGTGTAGTAGACTGCACCCAGAGACAATTCATATACCATTTGCCTCTGTTCCAATGAATTTGAGTATGTTTGTATCAGGGAATGTCACAATACATGCTGTCGATGCACCAAGGGAAAAGACAGAATCAGTCAGTCCCGGGTACCCCATAATAGGACCAGTGTATCCACCAGAATGGTGTTTTCAACTAGGACCAGATAAAGAAATAAATAACGAGGGTGGGTTATGTAACTCAAGTCAGTTCAACTGGACATCATACATTTACATATTCAAAACAGGACAAAAGGCGAATTATTTATATATACGATGCAGGCAACTCACTAGAGACCAAGAGGCGGTGATTAGGAATGTGACAAATGGAAGGCAGGGTGCAGTGGATATGATGAGACGGCTGAGACACCTTGCGATAGAGATATCAAAGGGAACACTACATTTATCACCATTTATAGTGAAAGGAGGGTACCAGGTGTGCTGTGAAAGGGTGTGTTACACATGGGTACCACCAACAATAACGGGAATGTGTTATTTGGCTAAACTGGTCCCAATCCAGAGACTAAGGGGAGAAGACACAAACACAGACACAGAACTACACCCTAGGTACCCACTGGTGTTTGAAAGACCAAAGAGAGAATTGTTCGCGAAGATGGATCGAATATGGACATGGTTGCCAGCATGGACTGGATGGGGAGGAGAGATGATGAGGAGATTGAATAGCTATGTCAATCTGATGGATGAGATTCTGAATAGAACCAGTATGGATATCCAGCTGCTGAATCTGGAAATGCGTGAGTTACGAAAGGTGCAGATGATACATGATATGGCGCTTGAGCAGATCAGTGCGGCCTTGAATGGATTGTGTGAAATGACAATGCACTATGAATGTTGCACCTTCATCAGAAACACTACACATGAAGTCCCAGATTATTACCAGGTAATTCAAGATCACCAAGAGAAGGTAGCACAGTTGCAGGGTATAGCCAGGAGGATTGCTGCCGAAGGCTGGAATCCGCTCCGTGGGTTTGGAGCAATGGGAGAATGATTTGGTTCCATCTTGAGATTTATCTCACGGATTGGATCCATGATACTCATGATAGTGGTGATCTTGATCATAGGGATACTGATATACCGCATAGGGCTATGTTTATGGCCACTGTGCAAAACAGCACTGACACCTACACAAACACAGAAGATACCACTGATAATCCCACAGGGTATGTTCCCAGTGAAAGAAACCCCCCCCCAGTACAAGGAGTTTCAGAATAGTGGAGTGTAATGGCTACAAGTGCCAGGAAAAGATCCTGACACTTGAGCCAAGGGGGGAATGAAGTGGAAATAGGCTGGAAGACGGCCGCCATTGTACACAGGCGGCCATCTTGTTCATAATATTGGTTCACTTGTATATAACTAGACATATTTGTAGCTGAAACTAGAATGAGGTATACGTAGAAATTTAGGAATACGTTTAGATTAGCAGAAAAGCAATTAAAGCTTTATGAAAGATCTCTGCTGTTCCTGGCACGGAGGAGAAAAGCGAAGTAGATCCTCCAAGGTCGTTGGGGCCCGCAGAAAGACAAAGGAGTAGAGATCAGGCCAGGTGCCATCTGTAACAAGTGATTGTAGGCGCAAGGGAGGAGGGCGCAGCCCGGAACAGTAAGAGCAATTAATTATGATTTACTGAAACTAACACAAAGTTTGCCAATTTACAGCCAATTAATGGAATGTTTTTTTATTAGCCAAAGGGAGGTATTAACCCACGTGGGGTGGAATAAAGTGTCATTGGGAGGTGGGCTAACTGGGATGTACCTAATTACGTATTTTTGGGTATAAGATCCCTTGCACGGGTGAAAGGGGGGCTCACTCTTTGCGATTCAATCCTGTGTGGGCACTTGTGTGACGACACAATAAAGTTTGCCTTTCCTGAAGAGACTCGTGTTCTGACAATCCTTACTTGTGCCCGGTCCGGCGCCGTCTTGAAAGTGAATCTGTTTTTGTCCGCCTACAATATGACATCCCTTGTGTGCAGAAGGAAAAGGAATAGCTGTAGCACGCTGCACACTGTATATAATAGGATGTATAGTCTGTGAGACAGATTCACAACTTTCCACAGGGAAAGTTAGATGTTTTGCGAAAATGAAGATGACATGCTAATAGGTCATTTAGAATGAAAATGTTATTGTTTTAAAAGCATTTGGAAAATATGCATTTAATAAAGAGATAACCACGAGGATACTATGGAACAAGCAGCCAATCTGTCTGTCTCCTCATTCTTTCCTGTTTTTACAGGTATTTACATCTGTCTGCTGGCCCTCTGAACGGGGTCTGCAACAGATTCTTGGGGGCTCGTCCGTAAACTTATGATCCTCGGGACCAACAGAGTATGGATACAGTGGCTGTGATCCAGAAAAGTCGGTTGTGAGAAGCGCGTCCTGGCTGGCTGGTGACGGTGACGTGAGGGATCGTGAAAAGGGTCATCATGGCGGATAAAGTACGGAAGAGCGTGGTGTGGAACATCAGAAAAAAACTTCTCACCTTGTCCGCTGGTGAACTATTTCAGATCGCCCAGAGCATTGTTACGGTACCAGACGGGAACATTACTGAACTAGATGCTGGAGACCAAGAAGGCTGCTTTGAATACATTAATGCGTTCATGTACAGTGCAGACTTACTAGACTCAGAGGATAGAGGTATGGCTGAACTGTTGAACTTGAGAGACATCGTTGACTCTGTTGAGCATGTTCAAACTACGTCTACACCTGTTCATCAACAGAATGATGACACTGCTCCTACCGCATCGTCTACAGCTGTTGCTGACAAAGGGTCTAGTGTAGCATATACACAAAATTCGACGTTGCAACAACCTTTGACCAGACTATCACAGCAAACACGCAGCAGTGATAATGCACAGTTTAGCAACAACCCTGAACGGTCCATGCAGTTACTGACAGAGAAGGTTGTCACCCTCAGGGACCTCTCCTACCTCCAGCGTCGCGAATTTAAGATACAAGGAGGACAAATTTGTGATTACACATCTGACATCACATACACAAGTGTATGCAGACAAATTGAAGATGGAATCAAAGAAAATTACAGTGATGCTGACATAGTCAGGGGGACACTACGGATAATAAAAGCAGGCAGTTTCAAGGACATGTTGATGAATAAAGAAGACATAACGGTTGAGGAACTCAAAGGGTTTCTTCGGTCGCATTTAGGAGACAAAAATAGCACAGAATTGTTCCAGGAATTAATGTGTGCAAAACAAAATGAGAATGAGACGCCTCAACAGTTCTTGTATCGAGTAATGGGTCTTAAACAGAAAATCATCTTTGCTGCAAAACAGGCTGACACTGAAGTGAGATACAGCACAGAAACTATTCAGGATGTATACCTTCACACGGTCTACCAGGGTTTAGGACACATCACCAGTGCCGTGCCCTGACGTGGTATCCACTCTGAGCTTCATATTGTTGCTCTGTGTATTCTGGTATTTGACTTTGGCATTTTCTGAGGACCTCGTATTGTGTATCTGACCTAGGCTAGTGACTGATAATTCTTTCTGCTATTTCCCTTTATCTGTACTGCGCTCATATTGAGACCTTGCATGGAACTACTGGTTCAATCCCCGGCTTGCTAAACGTACACCTCGTTGACATTCCCCGCTGTTTTCCTGTACCGCTGTGCGGCCATTTGGGTCCTTATATTTCCCTCTGGTATTTGTTTCCCTGAATTTCCTCCTGGTTTAGTCACATAGTGTTATTGGCCTAATCACAAGGCATTCTCTCCGGCTGTGTCTAGTTCCCATACCAGAGGCCAGACCTCTACTAACTACCTTCTGGGTTCTTTGATTTTTGTACCACCCTACTGTGTTGAGAGCCAGCAGTGACATCAGAGGAAGGGGCGGATATAAGGGTAGTACCAGGAAGACAGCTCAGAGAGAGGATGCAAGCCGTGTGTCTCCCCTGTGTTAACTACTGAAATAAACACCTGTTGAACCCTGTGAAGCTGTGTTATTTGGATCTCATGACATGGTGTCAGAATTTCTTACCTGCGCATCCATTTTGACCTGTGAAGATGTCCAAGTTCACTCCACCGGAGCCTTTTGATTTCTCTCAGCCTGCAGCATGGCCTAACTGGAGGCAGAGGTTTGCACGCTTCAGGATTGCTTCTTAGGCTAGGGTCAGACGAGCGCAGTGCGAACGCGCGTGCAGGCGCACTTAATCACGGCCGTAGTAGCAGCAAGTGCCAGGCAATGACGGCCAATATACGAAGTACGGTCGCACAAAAGTCCGGCTGCGCAACGCAAGTGGCAAACGAACGCATTTTGTCGAGAACGTAAAACCTCTAGTACTGACGTACAGAGTGCGCTGCGTCCGCTAGAGGCGTGTGTGCGTGAATTGGAGATGTCAGACACTGTTAATGTCCAGCCAACATAACGTCCAGATGCACAAAGGGTTTTATTGATGATCCGTACAAAATCACGGATGCAAATGCGCATCGTATGACCGCTATCGCGTACTCCGTGAAAAAATGCGTCCATTCGTTCAAACGCACTTTTTCACAGACAACGCGAAAATGCGTTCGTCTGACCCTAGCCTAAGCTGGATAAGGAGAGCGGTGAAGTACAGGTTAACTCTCTTTTATATTCTATGGGGAAAGATGTGGAGGCTGTGTACAATATGTTTACTTTCTGTGAGGGGGAAGAATTTGACTTTGAGATAGTCATGGATAAACTCAGCGCCCATTTTGTGCTCAGGAGAAATGTGATTCATGAGAGAGCTTGTTTCCACAATCGAGCCCAGCGTGTGGGTGAATCAGTGGAAACATTTGTGCGCAGCCTGTATGAATTGGCAGAGTTCAGTGAGTTTGGTGCTGCGAAAGAGGAGCAGATCAGAGACAGAATCGTCATAGGTATTGTAGACAGAAGTTTCGCTGAAGCTGCAGCTGGAGTCTGCGTTGACGCTGGGTGAGGCTATACGGATAGCGCGCCAAAGTGAACTAGTAAAGAAGCAAAGTGCAGAGATGAGATCTGAAAGCATGGTGGAGGAGGTGCAGCAGTTCAGGAGAGCTGCAAGTGACAGACAGAGTGTGAACAGCAGACCGCAGGTGACAGACAGGGTCAGAAGCGGTGGGATGCTACAGGCTCGTTGCTCGTGCTGTAACCGCGCTCATGGAATGAAGATGTTATGCCCTGCTAAAGACAGGAGGTGCAGAAAGTGTAACAGAGTCGGGCATTTTGAGGTGGTTTGCAAATCAGAGGAAAAGGAGTAGGTCCTAGTGGCGCAATCTCTCTTGAGGATGGTTGATATACAGTCTTAAATACAAGCAGTTAAAATATGAACCTAATATGAATAGAAGGGTACAGCGTTGCCACTATTCCAAAAAAAGTGCACGGTCGAAACGACCACTAAAGTGCTGCCGTGGATGGTCTATGTGCACTAGTGCCACTGTGCAATAGAGCAATAAGTGCAAGTGAAGTAACAGTTAAAATACTGATATAGTCAAAAAGGACCACATAAGGTGCAAATACAGTCGAAATCACATAAAGTGCAAATGCAAGTAAGTGCATATAAAGTGCAGTTGATAGTCCTTAAATGAACTATTACATTCAAGTCCTATATTCCAAATCACTAGTGAAGGCAGAAATTTATACAAAAGTCCAACCGACCATGCGTTCTATATTGGAGATACGGTAGTCTGATTGAGTCTCCACATGGGCAGTTCAAAGATGTACATATAAGTTCTGGTGCGATGTCCTCACCTAAGTCCTATATAGACTCCCGATTCCCAATAAATGGGAAAGAGAAGGGGAAGAGAGAGAGAGGAAAAAAGGAAAAAAGAAAAAAAATAGTGCAATATAGTCTGGTATAGAGTCAAGTGCCCATAGACAAGGGAACACTTACACTTTTAAGAGCCTCGTTAACCGGTTCTGGTGTGGAGTGCCTTGGGCCTAATTGAGGGTAGCCTCTGCCCTTCTTTAAGGTTTTCTTAGGGGTAGCTTCTGCCGTCCTTAAAGTTTGCTTGATCGTCTCAGGTACAGAAAGAGAGAGAGATCCTCATAACGTAGCTTGTAACCAAAAAATGGGAATGAGATAGGTGAAAGTTAAACAAACTCACCGATGGTGGAGCCTTAGGTTCCAGGCTCAACTTGTAAGCGTGTGGTACTACTTGTTCGGTGGGTACCTTCACCTCTTTCGTCTGCAGGCAGTTCTCCTATCTTGTATATATGGTAAAGGAGAAAGGAAACGAAGCATATAGGGCATATAATGCTTAAAGACAGGTCTTTAAACTGAGGTAAATATAAAAAGAAGTTTAATCATTCGTGTAGGAACATAGTAAAATAAATAAAGTAGGAGGGATATTACAAAATAGGGGATACGCGTTTCGGCATTAGACAATGCCTTCCTCAGTCCCTGTGCAGGTTTAAAATCGAAAAAATGGGGGATCATGGGGGATCATGTGCAAAATGTGAAAAAAACGGGAACTCTGTGGCCGCTAGTGGTTGCACAGCGTATGAGCCGTGTTGCAGAGATGAACGGTCCACTGTCACAGCTCCTCTCCTCAGTGGGTGGTTTATATAAGGGGAGAGAGAAGGAAGAAAAATAATGGTGCAGACTGCTTCATATATTTATGGTGAGAATAGAACAAGAATCTCACTCACAGATTACAGAGCCTAGTGTGTCCCTGGCTCTGGGTTGAAGCACCTCACACCAGATATAGGGTGGTGTAACCCTTCTTTGTCCTGCAGATCGTTCCACCTCGGTCACCCACATCTGTCTGGAAGGGACAACTCCAGTCCTCCAGTGTACGGGAATCAACAGCCGAGCTGCAAACACTAGGCGTAGTGCTACAGATTTACGCATGTTCTTAATAGACGCTGGAAATTGGAGCAAAAAATAAGTTGCTGCCGAAAAATCCACATACAAAGCGGAAATGGCACGGATACCATCATGTACCATTCTCCAGAGTGAACACAGAAGTGGGCAACTCCACCAAATATGAAGGAAACTACCCCCAGCCGTACCACATCACCAGCAAGAGATAACTTGGCTGGATCCGATGTATCCGCTCTGGAGTCCAATACCAAAAAGTAAGTATCTTATATGCGTTTTCCACACATTTCAATGTCGGTGAACCTCGGTGTGCCAAGGAGTAAGTCATAGTCCAAGCTTCTTCAGATATTGAGCCACCTAGAAGATAATGCCATGTTGACTGAAATTGAGGTGGGTCAGTGGTAGAGGCTTGTAACAGTCGATAAAGAGTTGATATGCTTCGAGCAAGTGGGATACCCAGTCTGTAGAAGTTCTCAAAAGGCGTAAGGGGTCTGGTAAGACTATATCCAGCTTTCAATGACTTAAGAAAAGATTTGATCTGTACATAATTAAAGTGTTCAAGTACAGTCAGGGGCAATGACCCATCTGTAGATGTAATCGGAGACATTGTGCCATCTTTTAGAAAAAACTCTAGCACTTTAATTATTGGAGATTTTAATTACCCGGACATTAATTGGGATAGTGGGACTAGTAATTCAGTGAAAGAAATCTGGTTTCTGAACCTGTTAAATGATACCTTCATGACATAACTGGTAGAAACACCAACTAGAGAGGATAACTGTCTGGATCTGGTTATAACAAATAATGTGGATCTTTTCTCACATATTCATGTAAGGGAGCAGTTGGGAAACAGGGACCATAATATGGTGTCTTTTGAAATAAACTCAAAAAAACTAATTCATAGGGGGCATGCTAAAAGACATAATTTTAAAAAGGCCAACTTCATTAAAATAAAGGAAGCTCTCAATGTCATTGACTGGCAGAAACTCTTCCATGGGAAAAACACTGAGGATAAGTGGAATATCTTTAAATTAACACTAGAAAAGTACACATCACAATATATTCCACTGGGTAATAAATATAACAGAAACAGACTGAAACCAATGTGGCTTAGTAGGAAGGTAACCAAGGAAATGAAAAATAAAAAGAAAGCATTTAAATCTGATAAATCAGACGCATCCTTTAAAGCATATAAGGCACATGTAAAAAAGCGATTAGATGAGTTAAACTAGAAAATGAAAAAGAAATAGCCAAAGAGAGCAAGACCAACCCTAATAGATTCTTTAGGTACATAAATTCTAAAAAAAAACAAGAGTGAAAATGTAGGTTCACTAAAATCTGAGTCAGGAGTATTGTTAACTGAAGATCGCGATAAGGCAGAAATTTTGAATTAATATTTTTTTTCAGTATTTATCAAAGAGAAACCTATAACAGGAGAGATGCTGGACAAAATCCCTATAGCCAGGTTCCCTAATGCCAACATCCCGACGGCCAACTTCCAGACAGAACAAGTGCCGGACATCCCAACTTCCCTACACAGCCAACTTCCAGACATCCTTAATCCCAGCGGCTAACCCTAATACTAACACCCTAACCTAGGTTTAAGGGGTTAGGGCTAGGTTTAGGGGGTTAGGGTTAGGGCTAGGTTTAGGGGGTTAGGACTAGGTTTATGGGGGTTAGGGCTAGGTTTAAGGGGTTAGGGCTAGGTTTAGGGGGTTAGGGTTAGAGCTAGGTTTAGGGGGTTAGGACTAGGTTTAGGGGGTTAGGGTTAGGATTAAGGGTAAGGGTTAGGGCTAGGTTTGAGGGGTTAGGGTTTGGGCTAGGTTTAGGAGGGTTAGGATTAGGGCAAGAGCTAGGTTTAGGGGGTTAGGGAGTAAGGTTAGTGTTAGCCGCTGGGATTTTGGATGTCTGGAAGTTGGCGGTCAGGGAGTTGGCCGTGTAGGGAAGTTGGCCATCGGGATTTTGGCACTAGGGAACCTGGTTGTAGGGATTTCGACCCAAACCCTAACAGGAGACATGCAATTCATTGATAAAAGCTTACTAATAAAAAGTGACTGGTTGACTCAGGACAAGGTTTTGCAGCAATTTAACAATGTGAATAAAGCCACAGGGCCGGATGGAGTTGACCAGCGAGTACTGAGGGAGCTATGTGTTGAAATATGTAAACCTCTGTTCTTAATCTTTCAAGATTCTTTTCTTTCAGGAATCGTACCAGAGGATTGGAGAAAAGCTGACGTGGTCCCTATATTTAAGAAAGGTTTAAAATTTGTGCTTGGGAATTATAGACCTGTGAGCTTAACATCTGTAGCTGGTAAAGTATTTGAGGGGTTACTAAGGGATAATATTCAGGGATTTATTGGGAGGTATAATGTAATTAGCAAAAATCAGCATGGTTTTATGAAACACAGATCATGTCAGACTAACCTAATTGCATTTTATGAGGAAGTAAGTAGAAGTATAGATCAGGGGGTCGCAGTGGATGTGATTAACCCTGGATTTTCCCAAAGCTTTCGACACAATTCCACACAAGAGGTTACTATTTAAATTAAGAAAAATTGGTCTAGATGAAAATACTTGTTCTTGGATAGAACACTGGCTAAGAGATAGGGTACAGAGAGTGGTCATAAATGGTACATTTTCAAGATGGACAACAGTGGTAAGTGGTGTCCCTCAGGGGTCTGTTATAGGACCAATACTATTCAATTTATTTATAAATGACCTTGAGATAGGCATTGAAAGTCATGTATCAGTGTTTGCAGATGACACAAAACTAGGAAAAGTAATACAATGTGAGCAGGATGTTACTTCGCTGCAGAGGGATTTAGATAGATTGGGAGACTGGGCACTTAAATGGCAGATGAGATTTAATGTAGATAATTACAAAGTTATGCACTTTGGAATGAAGAACACTTAGGGCAACTTATACCCTAAATGGTACTGCGTTAGGGAAATCAAAGCAGGAGAAGGATTTGGGAATAATCATAGACTTCAAACTAAGTAACAATGCCCAATGTCAAACAGCAGCCGCCAAGGCCAGCAAGGTATTGGCATGCGTTAAAAGGGGAATTCAGTCTCGGGATGAAAACATAATTTTGCCTTTGTATAAATCAATGGTAAGACCGCACCTTGATTATGCCGTGCAATTTTGGGCACCTGTCTTAAAAGATATTATAGCACTAGGAAAAGTGCAGAGACTGGCGACTAAATTAATAAGGGGAATGGAAGGTTTAAGTTACGAGGAAAGGCTAACAAGTTTAAACCTGTTTAGTTTAGAGAAATGGCGCCTTAGAGGGGATCTGATAACCTTATATAAATATATACGGAGCCATTATAAGCCATTGTCTGGAAACCTATTCATTAACAGGACTATATACAGGACACGAGGTCACCCATTAAGGCTGGGGTCAGACCAGCGCATTTTTAACGTGCGCTCTAGCGCACTTAATCACGGCCGCACTAGCAGCAAATGACGGGCAATGACAGCCAATATACGAAGTACGGTCGCACGAAAGTCCGGCCGCGCAACGCAAGTGGAAAATGAACGCATTTTTTCGAGAACGCAGAACCTCTAGTACGGACGTACAGAGTGCGCTGCGCCCGCTAGCGGTGTTTGTGTGTGATTTGGAGACGTCAGACCCTGCTCGTGTCCGGCCAACATAACGTCCAGACGCAAAAAGTTTCCTGGTTTGGATACGTAAAACATCGCGCACGAACATGCGCATCGTATGAACGTTTTCGCATATTCCGTGAAAAAATACATCAATGCGTTCGGACGCACTTTTTTACGTTCGCGTGTAAAAATACTTTCGTTTGACCCTAGCCTTAGACTGGACAAAAGGAAATTCAGCCTAAAGCATAAGAAGGGTTATTTTATGGTGAGAACAATAAAGCTGTGGAATTCTCTGCCTGCTGAGGTGGTTGGGTCAGAGACTGTACAGACTTTTAAAAAATGACTGGATGACTTCCTGCAGACACAGAATATTAAGGGTTATAATATTTAATATGTGGGTAAGGTTCTTGATCCAAGGTGAAATCTGACTGCGATTCTGGGGTCAAGAAAAACACAAAAGTGATACCACCTGGGACAACTCGATGATGCCAAACCCACACCCCCTAAGGGCCTAACCCTCCTAGATACAAGAAACCAAGAACAACCATATAGTAATCCAATACAAAAATCGCATGTATTGCTAATAGAGGGGAAGTGGGTCCCCAATAATACACAATTTATTGCGGGTGTAATTAATCAAACCCATAAATACACATGCTAAAATAACACATAAATTGGAGTATATTGTATGTGGAGAGTATATAACACACAGCGTGCAATGGTAGGTGGAGACTCTTAAAAACCAAAGTAATGTGCTGAAGTTCATACAAAGCAGAAATGGTTTTGAAAAAAGAAAAAAAACACACTGCTCATGTGGCTATACCAATCAAAAGCCAACAAGCTATCCCCCTACTGCAAGGTCATTATAATTGCATATGTGTAAGGTGAACTTGGCATACACACGCCATCCAGTAATTACACCATATGACCATATATAGGAGAAGGAACCATAAACAAAAAAGAAAAGAAAATTCTCAACACAAACAAATGAAATGATCCAGTCTGCAGCTAAAAGGGCTGCAAGACTGATTATCCAAGGAGTGGCAAATAAGGTAATTACAACATTAATAATACAAAAAAGCACTCTCAGATACAAAGTATTAAAAAACATAAACACAGTGACACTGAAGGGATAAATGGAGACAAATTAGTAACTAGGGTATTGCGCAATAAGCTAGGAGTAAAGGGGAAATATCAACATAATTGTATGATCACCATAAGACCAAAATAATGAATAAGCGATGCCCCTGGATGCTCAATAATAAAGACCCAAATTGAGTCAAATAACCACGGCCAACGGCCCAGATGCGCTGCCCCTAAATCCCTTGATTTCTGCTCTCCCCCTCACAACAATACAGACATAGTTAAAAACAACAAGGAAAATACGTTCAGCTCGACATATGTTTCGCCGATAACCTCGGCTTCATCCGGAGCAATAGAATGTAAAATGTTCACTGAATCTAAAGATCTCCTCTCTCCTTAAAAAGGGGAACATAACATCCCATTAGCCAATCGAAAGGCCAATTAGTGTCTCATTGAATCGGCAAACAATTGAATGGATGTAATTCGCTGTCGATTAGTGACTACAGACCAATCAGCTAAATGGACCATCACGTGTGCCAGCTAACCAATCGGAATTGCAATTGATGATGTCAGAGTCTAGACACAAAACGTAGTTAATGAGGGTGATTGCTTACTCGTTGATGAAACTGTGCACCGCTCAAATGATATATCCATATAGGTTATCCTCTAAAATGACATTTACGCTACTGGTGGCATCAGGCTATATTTGACAGCCTATTAGATAAACATGGTTCACTGTCAATCTATGAATACCGGCCAATCGGCTGAATGGACTGTCACATGTGCCAGTTGACCAATCGGAATCAATATTGGCGGAGTTTAATGTTTATGTGCGATGCGTAGTGAATACAGGTGACCCCCTACTCACTAATAGTACCTTGCATCACTCTAATGATGAATTACATATGAAATATATCCTCACATATGACCATATATAGGAGAGGGAACCATAAGAAAAAGAGAAAAGAAAACTCTCAACACCAATTGACGGTACCACACCAAATATACATCAAAGTATCAAATTATCTACGCCATCTTGTGCATAGACTCATTCCCAAAGGGAACCACAAAAATCAACCAGAAAAAGACAGGGGATTTGAAGGCACCCCAAACAGACAGGGGATTTGAAGGCGCCTCAAACCTTTAAAAACATATAAACATCAGGACACACTCAACACGGTTTGCCTGCGTGGCAGGCTTTTTCCAGAGTGTGTACAGAAAAACTAGTCTGGTATAAATACCTTTATCAATTATTAGTCACATGGTTATAGGAGTCAGTTATATTAGATGATTTCAAAAGGTCAATTAAACCAAGGTGTCAGAACTTAAATCATTCTATAATTGCAGATCACATGACTAGGAGAGCCAATAATGGTTATGTAGTTCTATGAAGATAATTAATGGCATGGATTAAGATAATTAGTACCCACTCTCATCAATTTACATGGCACTTTCTTATATAGTAGCATATGAGTGAGATCTATAGGGATTGTTTATATAATGCACATAATGCCAAATAATAATCACTATCGGTACACTCCTTAATGGCATATCTTATTAATAGCGAGGTCCTCGATTCAGTGACCAGATTAGAACTTTAAGAATACTCCATACATGCAAAATTGGGCCAGAATTTTATGATGAATCAAACTTCGGCAGCATCATCTTAGATGGGACAAAGCACATCGTAAATAAAACATATTATAGCTTTAACCCCTTCTTTGCTGAGCCATTTCACCGCTGTGTGCTGAGCTCATTCATTACCGCTTTTGCTCATCATGTTTAAACGCG
>RXON01002351.1:0-28284 GCA_009667805.1 Leptobrachium leishanense
CCCGATCCCACTATATTGGAAATCACCTTCCGCACCTCCCTTCAAAACACTGATCGACAAGCTAGAAACTTACGGTCGAATGAGGAACTCGCTCTTTCTCCTACAAAAGCTGCACAGCACTTTACCACGGTGTGGCTTCACTGGTCCACGTTCTGCTCCTCGGCTCAGTTGCGAAGAGTCCTGGAGGAGGGTGACGGGCAGCATGCGACCCTTATTACGGAGGACGCCTAATCTTCCGTGTTCCAGACCTGATACAGTTCTGCGCTAGTGGCAAGGGGATGGCTCCTGTGATTGACTTAGTACACCAGCTCCCGGATCCGTGTATACCTCTCCACCTCCTTCATTACCACCTCCCCTTTTTTTTTCTCCTTTCTCTTCTCTTTATTGTCCGAATTACTTTCCCTCTGTCATGATTCTTATCTAATAATACTGTTGATCTATCAATGTAAGCGTTCTAAGCTGACGGGTGCTTCCCTTGGGAGCACTGACTATAGAGCAAGATTCACGAAGCGTACTGGTCTCCAGATTTCAGTTTCCTACATATATTTCTACGATACTTGTGTTATTTGTTCTTGCTATGTAACGATACACTGTTTTTATTGTAACGGAATTGTCTTTTACCTTGACCTGTACTATGCTTATTTACCGAATTGCATGGTGTTATATTTTTACTACGGAATAAAAACTTTTCATTAAAAAAAAAAAAACATCTACATGGGTCCGATTTTGACATCTCTGCGGGTACACAAAGTCATATGTATTGATGGGAGAGTCGCAGCGCTGCGTATAGTCTTCTCCAGCACATTATCCTAAAGATTCCCAATGGGGTTAAGGTCTGGACTGTGTGGTGGCCAATCCATGTGTGAAAATTATGTCTCATGCTCCCTGAACCACTCTTGCACAATTTGAATGGATATGCAAAATAAAAGAATGGGACAAAAAGCACCAATAGTTGGTTAAATATTGTGAAAATAAAGCTGCTCATAACTTGAGAACCCTTGGACTTCTCTCCACGTGGTTATTGACCATTGAACAACAAAAACATTCCCTTAAGCGCAAAGTTAATTTATAAACTTTTCTTCATATAAACAGCAATACCAGTATGACTTAAATCATTGATAATTGTGCAATACAAGGGAGTCTTGCTAGATACAAGAAAAAAGCTTTTTACAATTATTTAGGCCACTATCTCTTTAGCCCTAAAGGCAAGAGGGACATTAGGCATCATTGGAAAGCACAGATTATGGCCTTCCCAGTGATACCAACTATAACCAGGCTAGATGTTTAATATTTTGCTCTTTTTTAACAGCACTTTTCAGTTTACAATTCTAAAGTGAACAGTGATGCTGCACTGTCTCATTTCCCACACTGAAAGCAAGTGTGGAGCTGATGCAATGCATTGCTTCAGCAACAACCTAGACCGTGGCAGTGCAGTGAGTCAGGGGGATTTTGGAACCTGCATCTGATTTATACACCGTACAATGGTAAGTGAGGTGTCATTGGAACGGTCAGAGTTTGGTCTTTACAATGATACACATTACATGGTCATATTTGTTCTTGAACCCAGGACATACTTGAAAACTAGAGAAATCTCAATGTATCCTTCCTGGTAAAATCCTTTAGATATAATATGGATATAAAACTGAAGTAAATGCCAATTTTTTTCTTTGTTCTACGTTAGAGGCAATATATGCTTTTACATATAAAACAAGCAATGCCCTTGCACTAATTCGACTAAGGCAACAAACTCTGCACCTTATGAGTGCAGAGAGAAACGGTTTATAAATTTTAATCTTTAGTTTGACCCAAAACGGAAGTTTAAAAAGTCATTTTGCCTTGCCATTTTTTGTTGGTGGGGGTAGGGGCACTCCACATTTGTGCCTACAGGCCGAGATGCAAATCTGGCCCCGAGTATGACAATGAAAGTCAGAAATCGCAAAGTCTAAGCACAGATTATTCCACTTTGCAGAAGGATTCATCCCTTGTTACACGGTTGTTTTAAAATCTTTTTTATCCAATGAGCATGAGATTTTAAGTCATTACCATCACTGGGTTACTATATTTTGTAAAGCTTAAGCATTCAATAGTTTCACAAATAAAATTTGTTTCTAGATACTGTAACACATTCTTTTAAAACCTTTTCATAAACCTAAAAAAATTATTTAATATCCAACATTCAATGTAAGGCATCTAAATTTAATGACCTCGTAGCTTATTTTTCTTTAGCAAACAGGATAATGTCGATTGTTACACATAATCTGACAGGATAAGATCAACATTGTAATAAGCCTGGTTTAGTGTAAAACAGTTCTAACAATTTCATTTCCTATTTTAAAAAGACAAATTAGGAAGGCGTTAAATTAGGTGGTTTGTCCAGAACTGTATCAACTGTATCCAATTGTCAACTGTATTGATCATAACATTAAAACGTATCACCCGATAAAATAAAACATTTAGTATCAAATTAATCCATGAAAAGAGCCTTCCTATCCTAATCCTGATTATTATCTTTCAGATATTGGAATGAAGTTGTTCTTTGTGCCAATGGTGAGAATTAAGTCTGGTAATTGTGAATGTTAAAGAGGATATCACGAATTAATGAATCAATCAATGTATGTCTGCAGGATCCTCTCATATACACATCCCTGTGGATGTAAGTAAAGGGGGATGAAATGCACACACGCCGTGGCGAAGTATGCCGGCGATGCCACAATAGAAATAAATTTTGATTTGTTAATAAAATCTATGGAGTCCCGGGATATAGGAATAAAACTACCCCAAACCAGTAAAAGATTGGGCAAACACATAAATTAATTCCTGCAGAAGGTTGATGGTAGATCTGAGAGAGCCATCTGCTGGCCAGGTAATATAACACCTGGACAGACCCCTGGAGTTGATGAATATATATATCCTCCAATCAAATGAGGCCACATAGTGATGGGCTAGATCTAAAACTGGGCAGAAGACCACTATATAGAGGGGACAATCCAGATCAGAAAGAGCAACACACTGAGAAAAGCTTGGGGAGAGACCTGAGGGACGCTTGGAGGGGAGAAAGGGCAAATATCAGCCCCCCCTTAACACGCGACCACACCCTAATCTTCAACCACTATTGTCACTAACCAGATGGTAAAGTATGCCTGAATAACATGATATCTATTTTTCGAATTGCATAGTCCTTACTTTAGATGTCCAAACTAAAGGAATATAAATGAATTATTTTGCTGTTTAAGCCTACTCAGACTAGTAATCAACCTTCCAATCCCCTGCAGAGGATTGCTAAGGAAGAAACTATTCCCGGCTGAATACTTGAGCCATTATTAGTGAAATTATTTATATTCCAAGAATACTGGTTGTGGACATCTAAAGATCAATTATATACCTATAGTGAGATACGCTGGGACAGTGAAATAGCTTTTATATGTCAAGTGCCGTCAGCCCCATTCGTAAAACTAGCATAACTCCTTCCATATCCATCTTGCAGCCCTTTCGATTGACTGCATGTACTGTAAGCCAATAAGAAGCGTTGGGTTAACGTATATTGAATGAAGTGCTGTGACTGATCTGTGGAAGAGATATTCTATCGAGTGTGTTATGTATCTACCTGAAGGAAGTTGCATTTAGTGAATAGGCCCCCACAATAATAAATTGTGCTGCAGGTGATGCCCAGTAACTGAGTGTTTATTTTAGCCAGGTGGAGGATTGGTTTATAATGGGAAAGGTTTAAGTGAATAGAATAGAGCCTGGTGTTTAAGAACTGAGGCGTGTATATCTGTGGTGCGGTCTATAAACCTAAAGTATTTGTCCATTAGATTATTGCGTGTCGCAGTATCGCTACTAATCACGATCTATAATCACTTGTAAATTGTATCTTGCTAATCCGTTGATAACATGATTGTATGAAACTTGACGTGTGAATAAATTTTGGTTTGAATTGTGTTACCGTTACGCAGTCTCATATCATCTTTATTGATTTTATTGTGTCTAAAAATATCTAGATAGCAGCAAAAGAACTCGGGATAACGTGTCATATATTTGTTAATAACCAATCAATGAATATACGTCTTATCTTATTTTCTTAAGGGTAAAATACCAATTTATACCACTGGTATTGGAGGCACTGTCAATAATATATATCTACAATAAGAAAAATATACGTCATAATTCATATATCCCTGACCTATTAAAGAAGTCAATCTCTAACAATGGGTATAGAGTCAGTAAACATGAACAATAAATGACACTAACAAAACCTTAGTATAGGGAAGATCGATTACTGAGATGGGCAGGTAGCAGGGGTAGGTAGCACGTTATTGTTTTAGATTGCTTGTCAAGACCGGTATTGAAATACTGGTTTAGGATAAGGACTCCTAATTATCAAGAAAAGGATTTAGAATTTTTATTTATCAATGCAGCATATGAATTCACACACTGCAGGGAAGCTCCTCTGCAGTATAATTAATGCACATGAATCCACACTGCTGGGAAGCGCCTCTGCAGTATAATTAAAGCAGCATTTGAATCTGCGCACTGCTGGGAAGCTCCTCTGCAGTAATAATGCAACATGAATCCACACACTGCTGGGAAGCGGCTCTGCAGTATAATTGTGGATTATTCCAGCCTTGGTGTTAGAATAATCTTAATTTTAATAAAGACAGGAGGCGAATATTTTGCATTCTCTTCTCTTTACTAAATCACAGCAGCAAAGAGTTTTACATAGCAACAGTAAAAACCAATAAACAAATAGCATTCCCACAAGAGAGCAGTATGTCCCTCCCACAGCCTTTTTTCTTGCGTGCGGGACGAGCAGGAATGTCCACGAAACAAAGTCCGGAACAACTCAAGATGAAGAAACCTAAGTGAACTTAACGTCAACTGGCCGAACAGGAGGAACCGGAGTTCAACAGGCGAGTCGCAGAACTGCAGACCAGCGGAGCAACCGAGTCCAATCAGGCTAAGGAGAAAACAGGATACGTGAAAGTACCATGCGATGGAAACATGTCAATCAGCAGGTAAGTAACTCACTAGCGAAGAGCTATCAAGAACACTATGAACAAGGTCGAGAAGACTAGCCCTAGACTAGACTAACTAGACATGCAAACATCCAATCCTACTAATGGAGGGAAAAACAATTAGATAAATGATGGACACAGAGTCGTTGAAGTAGTGTTTTTTTTTATTCAGTAGAAAATGCGGTAAATGTAAACAACCAGGGCATGGGCGGGAGGGAAAAATATTCGCCTCCTGTCTTTATTAAAATTAAGATTATTCTAACACCAAGGCTGGAATAATCCACAATTTTATATCAAGTCAGACTTCATATTTTGCAGTTTTAAAGCTGCACTAGAGCCCCAGATGCATGGGAACGAGGGCAAAAATAGCCCTGAACCAATCAGCAGCCGCCAGTATATCGGACAG
Source organism: Leptobrachium leishanense (assembly GCA_009667805.1). Taxonomy (NCBI): domain Eukaryota; kingdom Metazoa; phylum Chordata; class Amphibia; order Anura; family Megophryidae; genus Leptobrachium; species Leptobrachium leishanense. Next base: position 5,419 of record RXON01002351.1, read on the forward strand.
AGAACCCCCGGCGTCCGCAACAGAGGAAGCCGCAGCCCCCGCAAGTGAGGAGCAACGCCCGCAAGGGAGAGTAGCCAGCAAACCCATCTAGAGGGTAGGTGAAGAGACAGGTTTGTAAGGGGTGACATAGGAGACCAAAAGTTGGCCAGTAGGAGAGGAGCGCAAGGGACGCAAACGAGAGAGGTAAGTGGAAACACAACGAGCAACACACAATAGGCGAATGGAAGCAAAGTAAGGATAGGAAACCTCCAGAGAGAAAGTGTTTTAGTATGCCTGGTAAGTGTGAAAACTACGCCCTCAGGGGAGAAAGCCACAGCGTGCGCATCGAAGGCCCTAATATCCGAGACACGTCGAAAGGACACCAAACCTAAAAGGACCGTTAGTTTAGCCGAGAGCTGACGGAGGGACATCAAATCATTATCTGGCCAGCTACGCAGGAACTCGAGCATCAGCACAACATCCCAAAAATGAGCATACTTAGGGGCCGGCGGGCGAGCGAGCCGAATGCCTCGGAGGAGACGACACACGGAAGGGTCCTGACCCACAGGAACGCCACCCAAGGGAGCGTGAGCTGCCGAAATGGCCGAGCGGGACAGATTAACCGTACGGTATGATTTTCCGGACGTGGAAAGGGCCGCTAAAAAATTAAGTATTAGAGGTAGAGGAGCTGTAGCGGGATCAGCCTGTTGCACACACCAACTACACCAAGTTCTCCAGGTGAACGGTAGCTCTTGTGCCAGGAGCCCAGAATCCCCATAATAAGGAGCGAGCTGCATCCGGTAGCCTGGCAGCATGCAGGGACCCTGGAAATCGTCCACGCCACCAGGGGAAGGTTGCCTTCCAAAACCAACGGGTGTGGCCTGCCTTGAGGGTCCAGCAGAATTGAGTGGAAGGACGGTAGCAGAAGCGGGTGGAGACAAGAAAGTTCCAACGTCAGGAAACAAGGGCTGAGCGTGCCACAGGGGTGAGTTTAGGAGAATCTGAATCCTCCGTCTGCAGACTTCCTGGATCGTGCGTGTGATCATCGGGAATGGTGGACAAGCGTAGGCTCCCGACGGTGGCCATGGTTGGAGGAAAGCATCCACTGCTGTCGCCTGCGGGTCTGGAATCCAGCTGAAGTAGGCCTGCGTCTGATGGTTCAAGCGGGAAGCGAACAGATCGAGATGAAAAAGACCCTCTCAGCATCGACAAGTGTTGGAACGTCGCATCGTCCAATTTCCAGTCGCTGGAGTCTCTCCAGTATCTTGAAACCCAATCCACCACATAGTTTGATGAACCGGGCAGATATTCCGCTGTGAGGGAGATGTTCTGTTTCAGGCAGTAGTTGAAAAGGAAGAGCGTAACGTCCAACAGTAGCTTGGAACGGGAGCCCCCTAGCCGGTGGACATATTGGACCGTGGAGATGTTGTCCATTTGGAGTAGAGAGCAGTCCCTGAGGTCTTGGGTAAAACTGCGGACAGCAAAGGAGCCGGTGAGGAGCTCCAAGCAGTTGATGTGAAGGTGCTGTTCCTCTGGCGTCCATGCACCTCCTGTGGACACGGACCCGCAGGTCACTCCCCAGCCCAATTGGCTGGCGTCCGATTCCAGTACGAAGTACGCCCATTCCATGCTTCCATGTGTCGCAGCCACCATAGGAGCTCCACTCGAACCTCCGGGGTGATAGGGACCAACTGGTCGTAGGAGGGATTGAGGCAGAGGTATGTAGTCTTCAGACGTTGCATCTCCCGATAGTGCAATGGTCCGGGAAAATGGCTTGGATGGAGGAAGAGAGTAGGCCAACTCTCGCCAGATCTCAGAGGGTGTCCGTCAGGACGCCTCGTAGGGTCTTCTTGATGGTTCAAAGCTTTTGCAAAGGAGACGTAGTTGGCAAGAAGTGGAGTCTATTTTGAATCCCAGGAAGGTGACCTTTTGGGCTGGACGAAGTGCCGACTTGTCCACGTTGATGATGAACCCGAGGTCTTGCAGGAGTGTAACCACTAAGGCCGTGTGACGGGAAGACTGGATGGGATCCTGAGCCAGTATTAGGATCTCGTCCAGATAGATGATGGTCCTGATGCCTTGAGCACGTATGAAGGCCATAACCGGTTTGAGGAGCTTTGTGAAGCACCATGGCGCGGAGCTGAGGCAGAACGGTAGGCAGGTGAACTGCCAGAGGTCGTGGTGCCCGTAAAATTGCAGGATTGACCGAGACCATAAGGTACGCGTCTATGGTCCAGTCTTGTGAATCAGTTGCCGTCTCAGAGGAGGTCCCTAAGCAGGTGTATTCCCTCCATCTTTAAGTGGCGGTAGGACACGAAGGCATTGAGGGCTTTCAAATTTATGACCGGAGAGTCCCAGACTTTTTGTGTACTAGGAACACATGGCTTATGAAGCGTGGGTGGTCTAGTGCGGGGAGGATGGCCCCTTTTAACTGCAGGGAACGAAGCTCCCTGTCTATCAGTGACTCGGGCCGAGGGCTGTTGAAGCAGAGACCGATGGGAACTCCGAGGATTGAGCTTGGTCTATATTGCACGTCCGTGCTCTGATTGGTGGGGAGGCGAGGTCAATAGGAGTTGTATTGGCTGGCGACCCGACCTCTGCGCCAGCCCTGGAGGAAAAACGAGTCTGTGGGTGGAAAACTCTTCATATTATACTGGACCTTCTGCAGGTTCGTATAGACCTTAACCTTACAGTTAGCTCTTTTAAGAAGAGATCCCCAAACAGCAACCCCTTAGCTGCAGGACCCAACTCCTTGGTGCACATACTGGTAAGTTTTGCATCAAAACGAAAAAACACCGCCTTGCGGCATTCGGAAGCCGCGTATTGTTAGGTAATGCTTTGTCCGCCATGACGAAAATAACGGAATGGGGGCCAAAAACATCTAGCAGTTTGTCCTGAGCGACGCGGAGGCCCTGTTCCAGACCACGACGAGGATCCCTGCCAGCCTTACCCATGAAGGTGACGAAATCCTCGAATTCCGGGGTAAGAGAGACCTTGTCTGGCAAGGTCGGGTGGGGGCATTTTGCGTAAACGTGCTCGATCTGCTTTTTCTAAGGGACAGCATAGCCAAAAGCACAGGAGCTCGGCTACGTGGTCAGGTGGGAGCTAGGCCGAAGACCTGGGGTGGGTAGTAGTGCGCGGGTCGAAAGAGGGTACTCCTCGAGCGTCGAGGATCTACAATGGGGTATCCGAGGAAACCAGGGAGCATGGCGGTACTGGCGCGGCAGAGAGGCACAATGGCCATGGCATCAGAACGGGGCTCACCCGTTGAGCTAGGAGTAGCCGGCGGGTCACGGCAGTCTTTGCTCCTTCCTCCTCCGGGTAATCAGCCCGGTAATCCTCCAGGTGGCCAATATCGTCCCCTTCATGGTGGGCAGACATGCGAGAGGATTTTTTAGCGTGCCCTTGCCTGCGGAGTCAGACTGGCCCTTCCAGGGTCTTTTGCGTGACGGTGCAGCAGCTTCGGACTGATCGGACTGAGTCCACAGATTGAGCCGGGGACTGGGCCCGAGAAAGCACCGGAGGATCCGGTTGAGGAAGTGGAGGTAAAGCTGCCAGGGCTATGGGTAGGGTCTCGGAAATAGCAGTAAGGAGCCAGGCCTTAAGCTCCTCCTGATTGATGGGATTTAATTGTGGAGGGTCCATCAAATAAACAAAAACGGGAGTTACGGGGCTTACCCGTTGCGGATCTTTAATTTATATATAATATATATCCGCGAAAGTAGCGCAATATATTGCTGTGTGATCGGGGCTCATCCGATGTGTTGCGGGCTGGTAATAACAAAATGCCGCTTGTGTATACGAATATATCGGGGATCATTCGAGTTAACCATGGGGTCCTGCAGGGAAGCGGAGGCAGTTTATTTCTCAGGGCGCGTGAAGTGTGCTGCCGCCTGTCAGCGTTGCGAGCTCTGAATGGCGGCAAACGCATATGGAAAAAACCCCAAAATGGCCGCCAGGGTGTGCAAGCGCAGTAAAAACACCACGCTCTGAGGAGAAAAGACCGCACGCGCGGTTTAAACTGGGAAAGCCGCACAACGGGTAATTAAGTGCAGAAAAATAAGCTAAAAACGTGGCAAAACATCGCCGATAGTCACCCGCCAGTCAGAGGTGTAAAACGCTCGTCCCGTCGGGAGACCACAAGCAGATGGCAAAGCGCAACCTGCAGGCGGGAGAGTGCGCGCACAGCAGGGGCGAACCTATGGAGGAAAACAGATTAAATCCACAGTAATACAGTAGAAAAAATAAAATTACAGAAAGATCAATCGAAAATACAGTAAAATACAATTAAACTAGGCCTGACAACCAGGAGCTGGTTCAAAAACGTCTCACCTGGTCGTCAGCAGCAAAGAGAAGAGGCTGTGGGAGGGACTTACTGCTCTCTTGTGGGAATTTTATTTGTTTATTGGTTATTACTGTTGCTATGTAAAACTCTTTGCTGCTGTGGTTTAGTAAAGAGAAGAGAATGCAAAATATGAAGCCTCCTGACTTGATATAAAATTGTGGATTATTCCAGCCTTGGTGTTAGAATAATCTTAATTTTAATAAAGACAGGAGGCGAATATTTTGCATTCTCTTTTCTTTACTAATAAACAGCAGCAAAGGAAAGTTCACATAGCAACAGCAGTAACCAATAAGCATCAAGTGAGTAGTCAGTCTTAGCCACGCCCTCTTTTCTTGGATGCGGAGTGACCAGGAGAGCAGTGACGTGGAAAATCCAGAGATCCCAGAAGCAGGAGAAAACCCGGTTAGCAGGATATGAAGAAACTAGTGAACCCGGAAACAGGACGAGATCGGAACAGTAGAAGAGGAAGCCGAGATGCGTCCGAAAGGATAAACGTCCAACGGGACCGAAGAAGGAACTCAAACTAGGGAGAAAAAACAGAGGATACGTGAAAGTACCATGCAGTGGAGGTGTGCCAAACAACAGTGACCTAACTGACTCGTCGTAGCTAATCATCACTACCAATTTAACGATGAGAAAATAGCCCCGTGCTAGGCTAACTAAACATGCATAAATGTGAACCCTACTCAGGGAAAAAAGAAGGTTAGACAGAAGAAACACAAAGTAATGTTCGATAAGTCATATAATATTTATTTATATATATGTAAATGTTTTTTTTTTTTTTTTTTTTTTGTATGAACATGCCGAAATCAGAACAATGCGAAGAACCCGGGTACGGGCGGGTGGGAAAAATATTCGCCTCCTGTCTTTATTAAAATTAAGATTATTCTAACACCAAGGCTGGAATAATCCACAATTTTATATCAAGTCAGGAGGCTTCATATTTTGCAGTTTCAAAGCTGCACTAAAGTCCCAGAAACATGAGCCCGAGGACGAAAATAAAAAGTACGAAAGGTAGCCGCCCTAGACCAGTCGGCAGCCGCAAGGATATCAGGCAGAGAGCCACCGGCGTCCGCCGCAGAGGAAGCCACCGCGCCGCGCACTGAGTGAGCGCCAAAGTGGGGAGCAACGCCAGCCAAAGACAGAAGCCAGCGAACCCACCTGGAGAGGGTAGGTGGAGAGACAGGTTTAAAAGGAGAGACATACGAGACCAGAAGTTGGCCAGTAGGAGAGGAGCGCAAGGGGCGCAGACGGGAGAGGTAAGTTTGGACACAACGAGCCACACACAACAGAGGGTCCGCCGGAAAGTAGGGGTAGAAAACCGTAGAGGAAAGCGTTTTAGTGCGCCTGGTTAGTGTGAAGACGACACCATCCGGTGAGAAAAACCACAGCGTGCGCGTCGAAAGCCCTAACATCGGATACTCGCCGAATGGACACCAAACACAAAAGGACTGTTAGTTTGGCCGAGAGCTGACGCAGGGAAAGCGAGTCATTGTCCGGCCAGCTGCGCAGAAAGTTTAGCATAAGCGACACATCCCAAAACCCAGTGTACTTAGGAGCCGGCGGGCGAGCAAGCCGAATGCCTCGGAGGAGACGACAAACCGAAGGGTCCCGACCCACGGGAGCGCCACCCAGGGGAACGTGAGCCGCCGAAATAGCCGAGCGGAACAGATTGATAGTACGATACGATTTGCCAGACGAGGACAGGTCCGCCAGGAAATTTAGAATTAGAGTTAAAGGTGCTGTAACGGGATCAGCCTCATGTCGCACACACCAGCCACTCCAAGTCCTCCAGGCGTAACGGTAGTTTCTCCGTGTGCCTGGAGCCCAGGACTCCCATAACAGCGATCGAGCTTCTTCCGATAGGCCCGGCAGCAGGCAGAGTCCCCGGAAATCGTCCAAGCCACCAGAGGCAGATGTCCCTCCAGAACCAAAGGGTGTGGGTTGCCTTGAGGATCCGTCAGAATGGAACGGAATGACGGGAGCAGGAGCGGATGAAGACACGAAAGTTCCAGCGCCAGAGGGAACCAGGGCTGAGCGTGCCATAGTGGCGTGAGCAGAAGAAGCCGAGTCCCTCGTCTGCGGACTTCCTGGATTGTACGAGTGAGCATCTGGAACGGTGGGAAGGCATAGGCCCCCGACTGCGGCCAGGGTTGTAGGAAGGCGTCCACCGCCGTCGCCTGGGGATCCGGGAGCCAACTGAAGTAGGCCGGAGTCTGATGATTCAAGCGAGAAGCGAAGAGATCGAGGTGAAGGGGCCCCCTTCGCAGAGACAGTTGTTGGAACGTTGGAACGTCCAATTTCCAATCGCTGGAGTCTCTCCAGTGTCGTGAGAACCAATCCGCCACAAAGTTGGAGGTACCAGGTAGGTATTCTGCCTGAGGGAGATGTTCCGTTCCAGGCAATAGTTGAAGAGGGACAGAGTAAGGTCCGACAGGAGCTTGGATCGGGAACCTCCCAGCCGGTTGACATATTGGACCGCTGAGATGTTGTCCATGCGAAGGAGGAGGGTGCAGTCCCTGAGGTGCTGGGTAAAGCTGCGGACGGCGAAGGAGCCGGCGATGAGTTCCAAACAATTGATATGGAGATGTTGTTCCTCCGGCGTCCACGCGCCGCCCGTGGATGTGGAGCCACAGGTCGCTCCCCAGCCCGATTGGCTGGCGTCCGATTCTAGTACGAAGTCCGGCAGGGAGCCGAAGATGGCTCGCCCGTTCCATGCCTCCATATGGCGTAACCACCAAAGGATCTCCACTCTGGCCTCCGGAGAGATGGGAACCAACTGGTCGTAGGAGGGGTTGAGACGAAGGTATTCGGCCTTCAATCGCTGCATCGCGCGGTAGTGCAATGGACCGGGAAAAATGGCCTGAATGGATGAGGAGAGTAGTCCTACCACCCTCGCTAGATCTCGAAGGCAGATAGTCTCTGAAGCAAGGACTCCCCTCAAGGTCTTTTTGATGGCCCGTAGCTTTTGCGGAGGGAGGCGAAGTTGGCAGGATTTGGAGTCTATGTCGAACCCAAGGAAGGTGATTATCTGGGCCGGACAAAGTGCTGACTTGTCCCTGTTGATGAGGAAACCCAGTTCCTGTAGGAGGGTCATCACCAAGGTCGTGTGTCGAGCGGATTGATCCTGGTCTCGGGCTAGTATCAGGATATCGTCTAAGTAAATAATGGTCCTGATGCCCTGAGCCCGTATGGAAGCCATGACTGGTTTGAGGAGTTTTGTGAAACACCATGGGGCGGAGCTGAGCCCGAAAGGGAGGCAGGTGAAGTGCCACAGATCGCGGTGCCAGAGGAACTGGAGGTACTGCCGGTGAGCGTAATCGACCGGAACAGTGAGGTAGGCGTCCGTGAGGTCCAGCCTTGTGAACCAGTCGCCGTCGCGGAGCAGATCCCTGAGGAGGTGTATGCCCTCCATTTTGAAGTGGCGGTAGGACACGAATGTGTTGAGAGCCCTTAAATTTATGACTGGCCGAAGGTCCCCATTTTTCTTGTGGACCAGAAATATGTTGCTGACAAAACGCGGGGGATCGGAGGCGGGAAGGATTGCTCCTTTCAGTTGCATGGCGCAAAGTTCCCTGTCTATTAACGCTGTCTCCTGTAAGGAGTAACGGGCCGGCGGCGGGGAAGCAGACTGGACGGGGACCCGGGAGAAATCTATCGAAAAACCAGTCACCGTACGCAGAATCCATGAGTCGGATGTGAGCTCGCGCCATTTGGAGAGGAAAAAGCGCAATCGACCCGCGACCGGAATGTGTGGAAACGGCAATGGGGGAGTACTTACCCACGGAATAGCGGCGTCTAGGTCTGCCGAAGCCACGGCCGATGGGGACTCCCCGAGCCAAGATGGGGCTGGGGCGGTATTGCACGTCAGTGCCCTGGGTCGGTGTTTGCAGACGAGGTCTGTAGGAGGAATGGTAACGGCTGGCGACCCGACCTCTTGGTGCGCCAGCCCTGGAGGAAAAACGCGTGGTGGGATGGAACACACGCTTCATATTGTATTGCATTTTTTGCAAGTTGGTGTAGACATTTACTTTTCTATTCAATTCCCTTAAGAAGGGATCACCAAATAGCAACCCCTTCGCTGCGGGACCCAGCTCTTTGGTGCACATTGGGGTGAGTTTGGCGTCGAAGCGAAACAGTGCCGCCTTGCGACGCTCGGAGGAGAGACCCACGTTGGCATTCCCTAGGAGGCAGAGGGCCCGTTGCGCCCATTCGCGCACTAGCGCCGGATCGAGCGGGGTGTCATTATTTAATGCCTCGTCCGCCATAACAAATATCAGGGAGAGGGGGCCGGAGACGTCCAGCAGTTTGTCTTGGGCTCCCCGGAGACCCTGCTCCAAACCCCGACGGGGGTCCCTGCCAGCCTTCCCCATGAACGTGACAAAGTCCTCATCGAATTCCGGGTGTAAGGGAAACTTTGTCCGGGAGTGTTGGGCGAGGGCATTCAGCCCGCAAGCGCGCTCTATCGGCCTTATCTAAGGGGCAACGCAGCCAAAAACGCAGGAACTCTGCGATGTGGTCTGGGGGAATCCAGGCGGGTGACCTGGGGTGGGTAGTAGTTCGCGGATCGAAAAAGGGGACTCCTCTGGCATCGAGAAGCGGCGCTGGGGTATCTGAGGACACCTGGGGGCGATGCGCGGGCGCAGCGGAGACGGAATGACCGCCAAGGCGTCTGAACGGGGCTCACCCGTTAAACTAGGAGTAGCCGGGATATCACCGGCAGACTCTCCTTCAATCTCTTCCGGGTAGTCAGCCCGGTAATCCTCGATTTCATAGGTGTCGTCCTGTTCATATTGGGGTGGACGTGAGGGTTTTTTAGCAGGAGCCTTCCCCTTGCCCGCAGACTCCGATTGTCCCTTCCAAGGTCGTTTTCGCGACTGTGTGGCTGTATCCGAGTGGTCGGACTGAGAGTCGACCGAACGGGCCGGGGAGTGGGCCCTAGAGAGCACCGGGGGGTCCGGCTGGGGAAGTGGGGGCAACGCAGCCAGAGCTAAGGGGAGAGATTCTGAAATGGCCGTAAGAAGCCAGGCCTTCAGCTCCTCCCGATTAATAGGGGGAATCTGCGGAGGATCCATAATAGTTTTTATGAGAATACGGGGCTCACCCGCTTGTGATATAATATGCAAGTGCAATATATTTTGCGTAGGGGTACTGAACGGGGCTCACCCGATCGTGCGCGGACAGAAAAAACTGCCGCCGTGAAGGTATATAAAATATACAAATATTTGTGTTCGGGGCTCACCCGAGTAGAGGTCTGCAGCAAAGCGGAGGCTTTTGGTTTGGTGAGGAGCGGAGTTAGAATAGATCCGCCACCTGGCTAGCATGCAATCCGCACAGGGAAAAGGCACAGAATGGCGGCAAAACGGAACTTTGAATCTAAAATGGCCGTCAGGGTGCGCAAGCGCGGTAGTGATTCCGCGCCGCTGAGGGGAAGGAACAGGCGCGCAGGCGCGGAGCGCAAGGAGTCGCGCAATCAAGGATCGATAAAAAATCGGAAAAAATGTAGAAAACAATTAGTTGATGGGCCCCAATAGCGGGTAAACATACAGAAAAAAACCGGGGAACACCCGCAAGCAAAGTGAAACGCGGCCTGCAGGCGGGAAAGTGCCCGCACAGCAGGGACGAAACCTAGGAAGGAAAGCAGTGCACAAGAAAACACAGTACATATAAATAAGTCAAAATAAGCATACAAAATTAGCAATAAAAGTGTAAATAAGCCTGGCAACCAGGAGCAGTTTGCAAAACGTCTCACCTGGTCGCCAGCAGCAAAGAAAAGAGGGCGTGGCTAAGACTGACTACTCACTTGATGTTTATTGGTTACTGCTGTTGCTATGTGAACTTTCCTTTGCTGCTGTTTATTAGTAAAGAAAAGAGAATGCAAAATATGAAGCCTCCTGACTTGATATAAAATTTAAAAGGCAACATAATCTTCGCCACTTGTTGGGAAGCCCTCTCAGTTATAATTAATGCAGCATATTTGAATCCGCACCACTGCTGGGAAAGCCACCTCTGCAGTATAATTAATGCAACATATGAAGCCGCCACTGTGGAATTCGCCTCTAGTATAATTAATGCAACATATGAATCGCACCACTGCTGGGAAGCGCCTCTAGTATAATTAATGCAACATATGAATCCGCACACTGCTGGGAAGCGCCTCTAGTATAATTAATGCACATATGAATCCGCGCACTGCTGGGAAGCGCTGCAGTATAATTAATGCAACATATGATATCCGCGCACTGCTGGGAAGCGCTGCAGTATAATTATGCAACATATGAATCCGCACACTGCTGGGAAGCGCTGCAGTTTAATTAATGCAACATATGAATCCGCACACTGCTGGGAAGCGCTGCAGTTAAATTAATGCAACATATGAATCCGCACACTGCTGGGAAGCGCTGCAGTATAATTAATGCAACATATGAATCCGCACACTGCTGGGAAGCGCTGCAGTTTAATTAATGCAACATATGAATACGCACACTGCTGGGAAGCGCTGCAGTATAATTAATGCAGCATATGAATCCGCACACTGCTGGGAAGCACCGACCTCTGCAGTATAATTAATGCAACATATGAAGCCACACACTGCTGGGAAGCGCCTCTAGTATAATTAATGCAACATATGATTCCGCACACTGCTGGGAAGCGCCTCTAGTATAATTAATGCAACATATGAATCCGCACACTGCTGGGAAGCGCTGCAGTTTAATTAATGCAACATATGAATCCGCACACTGCTGGGAAGCGCTGCAGTATAATTAATGCAACATATGAATCCGCACACTGCTGGGAAGCGCTGCAGTTTAATTAATGCAACATATGAATCCGCACACTGCTGGGAAGCGCTGCAGTTTAATTAATGCAACATATGAAGCCGCACACTGCTGGGAAGCGCCTCTAGTATAATTAATGCAACATATGAATCCGCACACTGCTGGGAAGCGCTGCAGTATAATTAATGCAACATATGAATCCGCACACTGCTGGGAAGCGCTGCAGTTTAATTACTGCAACATATGAATCCGCACACTGCTGGGAAGCGCTGCAGTATAATTAATGCAACATATGAATCCGCACACTGCTGGGAAGCGCTGCAGTTTAATTAATGCAACATATGAATCCGCACACTGCTGGGAAGCGCTGCAGTATAATTAATGCAACATATGAATCCGCACACTGCTGGGAAGCGCTGCAGTATAATTAATGCAACATATGAATCCGCACACTGCTGGGAAGCGCTGCAGTATAATTAATGCAGCATATGAATCCGCACACTGCTGGGAAGCGCTGCAGTATAATTAATGCAACATATGAATCCGCACACTGCTGGGAAGCGCTGCAGTATAATTAATGCAGCATATGAATCCACACACTGCTAGGAAGCACCTCTGCAGTATAATTAATGCAGCATATGAATCCGCACACTGCTGGGAAGCACCTCTGCAGTATAATTAATGCAGCATATGAATCCACACACTGCTGGGAAGCACCTCTCTGCAGTATAATTAATGCAGCATATGAATCCACACACTGCTGGGAAGCACCTCTGCAGTATAATTAATGCAGCATATGAATCCACACACTGTTGTGAAGCGCCTCTGCAGTATAATTAATGCAGCATATGAATCCGCACACTGCTGGGAAGCGCCTCTCTGCGGTATAATGCAGCATATGAATCAGCACACTGCTGGGAAGCACCTCTGCAGTATAATTAATGCAGCATATGAATCCACACACTGCTGGAAGCGCTGCAGTATAATTAATGCAGCATATGAATCCGCACACTGCTGGGAGCAGCCTCTCTGCGGTATAATGCAGCATATGAATCAGCACACTGCTGGGAAGCACCTCTGCAGTATAATTAATGCAGCATATGAATCCACACACTGCTGGGAAGCACCTCTGCAGTATAATGCAGCATATGAATCCACACACTGCTGGGAAGCACCTCTCTGCAGTATAATTAATGCAGCATATGAATCCACACACTGCTGGGAAGCACCTCTCTGCAGTATAATTAATGCAACATATGAATCCACACACTGCTGGGAAGCACCTCTTCAGTATAATTAATGCAACATATGAATCCGTACACTGCTGGGAAGCACCTCTCTGCGGTTTAATTAATGCAACATATGAATCCGCACACTGCTGGGAAGCACCTCTGCAGTATAATTAATGCAACATATGAATCCACACACTGCTAGGAAGCGCCTCTGCAGTATAATTAATGCAACATATGAATCCACACACTGCTGGGAAGCACCTCTTCAGTATAATTAATGCAACATATGAAGCCGCACACTGCTGGGAAGCACCTCTCTGCGGTTTAATTAATGCAACATATGAATCCGCACACTGCTGGGAAGCACCTCTCTGCAGTATAATTAATGCAGCATATGAATCCACACACTGCTGGGAAGCGCCTCTCTGCAGTATAATTAATGCAGCATATGAATCCACACACTGCTGGGAAGCACCTCTTCAGTATAATTAATGCAACATATGAATCCGTACACTGCTGGGAAGCACCTCTGCAGTATAATTAATGCAACATATGAATCCACACACTGCTGGGAAGCACCTCTTCAGTATAATTAATGCAACATATGAAGCCGCACACTGCTGGGAAGCACCTCTCTGCGGTTTAATTAATGCAACATATGAATCCGCACACTGCTGGGAAGCACCTCTCTGCAGTATAATTAATGCAGCATATGAATCCACACACTGCTGGGAAGCGCCTCTCTGCAGTATAATTAATGCAGCATATGAATCCACACACTGCTGGGAAGCACCTCTTCAGTATAATTAATGCAACATATGAATCCGCACACTGCTGGGAAGCGCTGCAGTTTAATTAATGCAACATATGAATCCGCACACTGCTGGGAAGCGCTGCAGTATAATTAATGCAACATATGAATCCGCACACTGCTGGGAAGCGCTGCAGTATAATTAATGCAACATATGAATCCGCACACTGCTGGGAAGCGCTGCAGTATAATTAATGCAGCATATGAATCCGCACACTGCTGGGAAGCGCTGCAGTATAATTAATGCAACATATGAATCCGCACACTGCTGGGAAGCGCTGCAGTATAATTAATGCAGCATATGAATCCACACACTGCTAGGAAGCACCTCTGCAGTATAATTAATGCAGCATATGAATCCGCACACTGCTGGGAAGCACCTCTGCAGTATAATTAATGCAGCATATGAATCCACACACTGCTGGGAAGCACCTCTCTGCAGTATAATTAATGCAGCATATGAATCCACACACTGCTGGGAAGCACCTCTGCAGTATAATTAATGCAGCATATGAATCCACACACTGTTGTGAAGCGCCTCTGCAGTATAATTAATGCAGCATATGAATCCGCACACTGCTGGGAAGCGCCTCTCTGCGGTATAATGCAGCATATGAATCAGCACACTGCTGGGAAGCACCTCTGCAGTATAATTAATGCAGCATATGAATCCACACACTGCTGGGAAGCGCTGCAGTATAATTAATGCAGCATATGAATCCGCACACTGCTGGGAAGCACCTCTCTGCGGTATAATGCAGCATATGAATCAGCACACTGCTGGGAAGCACCTCTGCAGTATAATTAATGCAGCATATGAATCCACACACTGCTGGGAAGCACCTCTGCAGTATAATGCAGCATATGAATCCACACACTGCTGGGAAGCACCTCTCTGCAGTATAATTAATGCAGCATATGAATCCACACACTGCTGGGAAGCACCTCTCTGCAGTATAATTAATGCAACATATGAATCCACACACTGCTGGGAAGCACCTCTTCAGTATAATTAATGCAACATATGAATCCGTACACTGCTGGGAAGCACCTCTCTGCGGTTTAATTAATGCAACATATGAATCCGCACACTGCTGGGAAGCACCTCTGCAGTATAATTAATGCAACATATGAATCCACACACTGCTAGGAAGCGCCTCTGCAGTATAATTAATGCAACATATGAATCCACACACTGCTGGGAAGCACCTCTTCAGTATAATTAATGCAACATATGAAGCCGCACACTGCTGGGAAGCACCTCTCTGCGGTTTAATTAATGCAACATATGAATCCGCACACTGCTGGGAAGCACCTCTCTGCAGTATAATTAATGCAGCATATGAATCCACACACTGCTGGGAAGCGCCTCTCTGCAGTATAATTAATGCAGCATATGAATCCACACACTGCTGGGAAGCACCTCTTCAGTATAATTAATGCAACATATGAATCCGTACACTGCTGGGAAGCACCTCTGCAGTATAATTAATGCAACATATGAATCCACACACTGCTGGGAAGCACCTCTTCAGTATAATTAATGCAACATATGAAGCCGCACACTGCTGGGAAGCACCTCTCTGCGGTTTAATTAATGCAACATATGAATCCGCACACTGCTGGGAAGCACCTCTCTGCAGTATAATTAATGCAGCATATGAATCCACACACTGCTGGGAAGCGCCTCTCTGCAGTATAATTAATGCAGCATATGAATCCACACACTGCTGGGAAGCACCTCTTCAGTATAATTAATGCAACATATGAATCCGTACACTGCTGGGAAGCACCTCTGCAGTATAATTAATGCAACATATGAATCCGTACACTGCTGGGAAGCACCTCTGCAGTATAATTAATGCAACATATGAATCCACACACTGCTGGGAAGCACCTCTCTGCGGTTTAATTAATGCAACATATGAATCCACACACTGCTGGGAAGCACCTCTCTGCGGTTTAATTAATGCAACATATGAATCCACACACTGCTGGGAAGCACCTCTTCAGTATAATTAATGCAACATATGAATCCGCACACTGCTGGGAAGCACCTCTCTGCAGTATAATTAATGCAACATATGAATCCACACACTGCTGGGAAGCACCTCTGCAGTATAATTAATGCAACATATGAATCCACACACTGCTGGGAAGCGCCTCTGCAGTATAATTAATGCAACATATGAATCCACACACTGCTGGGAAGCGCCTCTCTGCAGTATAATTAATGCAACATATGAATCCGCACACTGCTGGGAAGCACCTCTTCAGTATAATTAATGCAACATATGAAGCCGCACACTGCTGGGAAGCACCTCTCTGCGGTTTAATTAATGCAACATATGAATCCGCACACTGCTGGGAAGCACCTCTCTGCAGTATAATTAATGCAACATATGAATCCACACACTGCTGGGAAGCACCTCTCTGCAGTATAATTAATCCAGCATATGAATCCACACACTGCTGGGAAGCACCTCTCTGCAGTATAATTAATGCAGCATTGGAATCCACACACTGCTGGGAAGCACCTCTCTGCAGTATAATTAATGCAGCATATGAATCCGCACACTGCTGGGAAGCACCTCTCTGCAGTATAATTAATGCAACATATGAATCCACACACTGCTGGGAAGCGCCTCTCTGCAGTATAATTAATGCAACATATGTAGCCGCACACTGCTGGGAAGCACCTCTGCAGTATAATTAATGCAACATATGAAGCCACACACTGCTGGGAAGCACCTCTGCAGTATAATTAATGCAACATATGAAGCCACACACTGCTGGGAAGCGCCTCTCTGCAGTATAATTAATGCAACATATGTAGCCGCACACTGCTGGGAAGCACCTCTCTGCGGTATAATTAATGCAACATATGAATCCACACACTGCTGGGAAGCGCCTCTGCAGTATAATTAATGCAACATATGTAGCCGCACACTGCTGGGAAGCGCCTCTGCAGTATAATTAATGCAGCATATTAATCTGCACACTGCTGGTGAAGTGGAAATAGGCTGGAAGCTGGCCGCCATTATAAGCCAGGCGACCATCTTGTTCAGAATATTGGTTCACTTGAAAATAACTAGGAGAGTTTTAGTTGAAACTAGAATGAGGTATAAGTAGAAACTTAGGAATGTGTTAGATTAGCAGAAAAAAGTAATTAGAGTCTGAGAAAGGTCTAGGCTGTTCCTGGCACGGAAGGGCAGAATGAGTAGATACACCAAGGTCGCTGAGGCCAACTGAGAGACAAAGGAGCATAGAGACCAGACCAGGTATTAGCTGCAACAAATGATCGCAGGCACTAGGGAGGTGGGCGCAGCCCGGTACAGGAGAAGCAACTAATCATGATTTTTTGAAACTAACAAAGTTTGCCAATTTACAGCCAATTAATGGGATGTTTTTGTATTAGGTTAAGGGAGGTATTAACCCACGTGGGGTGGGAGAGTGTCACCGGGAGGTGGGCTAATTGGGATGTACCTAATTATGTATTTGGGGTATAAGATTGGATGTCATGAGGGACTCGGGGCTCATTCTTTGCGATTGAATCCTGTTTGAGCATCTGTTGTGATATCACAATAAAGTTTGACTTTCCTTTAGAGACTCGTGTCCAGACAATCCTTGCTCGTGTCCAGTCCGGCCTCGTCCCGAGTGAACCAAGTGGATTCCGGTAACACTGGGAAGCACCTCTGCAGTATAATTAATGCAGCATATGAATCCACACACTGCTGGGAAGCACCTCTGCAGTATAATTAATGCAGCATATGAATCCACACACTGCTGGGAAGCACCTCTGCAGTATAATTAATGCAGCATATGAATCCACACACTGCTGGGAAGCACCTCTCTGCAGTATAATTAATGCAGCAAATGAATCTGCACACTGCTGGGAAGCGCTGCAGTTTAATGCAACATATGAATCTGCGCACTGCAGGTCAGCACCTCTAAATTTATTTAATAAATCCATATTATGGTACTTGCATGTGATTACATAACCTAATATCCAAAGAGACCGGCTTCCTTATAATGAGACCCATGTGTCTCAGGCGCAACGCTAATATTTCCTGCTAGTCTTGAAAACTTGTGATCTTAAAAGCCACATAGAGCAACTCCTAGACAAATTCATGCATGTTTCTCCACGTCAAAGCTGTAGATAAAATGCTTTGAGATACCAGATAATAGGAGAATCACAGTATACGGAGGAGCAACCCTGCTCACATAGGAGACCAATGCATGCATGAACCTATGCTCCTTACAGCCTCCGGAGAGGAGCAAACAAGACACAGCATAAGCCGCCTCATTGTGAGGCCGATATGTACCAAAAAAATCACAATATCCTTACTGGACAGCCGTCCTCTACAGCCACATGCAACGGCTAAACTGTATCAAGAAAAGCCACTCACCACACACTTCTTTGCCTGCGCCCAGCCATCTCGTCAGATATCAAGAAGTAATGAGCCTCTGTGGTCAGTTTTATAGGCAGTATAGATGGGCCTAATTGTTAAATTTGAAGAAGGTGTGCCTGGTGCATTCTGATTGGAGGATTCCCCAGATAGGCACACCTATTTGAAATTTAACAATTAAGCTTAACTATACCTATAAAATGTGGACACAGGGAGTCATTAATTCTTAGACATTAAAAGACATTGTTGCTGCAAAGAAATGCGCGTTCTGGGGCTCTGATCCTCATCTTTACAATTTACCTATTGCGTGGCTGTGGCGGACCCGCTGCTCAATATCCATATTGCGGTGTTGTTGTGGTAAATATGGCCCCACATTAAGGAAGCTTATTATGCTGGCCGTAAGGAGCATAGGTTAACGCATGCATTGGTTTCCTATGGGAGCAGGGTCGCTCCTTCTACTGAGATGCTCCTATTATATAGTATTGCAGCCATTTTATAAACTGCTTTGATGGAGGAACCTGTGTGAATGTTTTGCCCTTTGTATTCGGTTAAATATCACAGGTTTTTGTGAGATCACGGTGATGGGAAATTACTAGTATTGGACCTGAGACACGCAGGCTCCGTTATAAGGAATCTGGTCAATTTGGATATTTAAATATGTTTTCTGTGATCTGGAGACTGCTAGTAATGTAATCCCATGCTAGCACCATATGGAGATATCTGGCATGTCAAGTGTTAATTCTGCGGTGGCACTGATTTTTATTACCCCATTATAAAGGTGGTTGTATTTTACCGACCACCAGTACTAATCGCACTTTGTTGTGGGGTGCTATTATCGGATAAGAGATCAGGCCATTCAGATGGTATTGCGTTTTGATTCTCCAGATTGGTGGGAACCTGTATTTTTCATATCTTGGTGTATATATGTAAATCACTGCCAGCCTGAGGCATTTCCTTTTTGCTGTGGATTCAGATATTGACTGTAAACCAAGCGAAGTGCTGGCCTTGTGTAGCAGTCATTTTAATGGACGTTCTATGGGTTTTATTGGGTGCAGTTTTGGGTTTCTTTATAGAATCCGCCTGTTTTTTAGTTTTTCTGGCTGATCTATTAGACGCGGGGCTTAATGTTGGTGTATATTGGCTTTGAACACCTTTTGTAAAGTTTTGCAAACGATACTTTAAAGTGACAAAAAGATTAAATTGTTAAACTACATGTACATATCATTAAAATTAGGTTTTGGGGGAGTTCTCGGCCTAAAGTTGCCAGGCCAGCCATATCTTCCTTGGCACCTAAATGCACAGTGGAGCACAGGTAAAACTGCTGCCCTGCAACATGTAGAATTCATATGCATTTATCATGCACTGCCCATCAGTATTACGGTGTCCTGGAAAACGTGGCTGATCCGGCAGCACTACGGCTGCCCCATACCTAACCTATTGTGCTTCGGCCCCATCATCCCTGCGCTCAATGGGCCTATGCCTTGTTTCTCCCCAGCGACGAGAAATGCAAGAGGTTTCCAACAAAGTTACAAAACTTTACTGCCGCTTAAACAAGTTTCATTTTCGTAGCACAAGCAGGCGGGAGGGACAAAGGCCAAATCCTCCTGGCTCTGCTTAATCCTGTACTCCTGTGCAGGCGCTGCCAACAGGGCAGATTTGTGAGGACTTTAATACCAGCCAAGTGACTGTTTAAGAGGGACTGTCCTGATTTGTGCAGGTTCCTTGTCATGCCTCCTTTCCAGGGTGTGAATTTGAGTTGAACTGGGCTGAATTCTACCTTTGATACAGAATTGCTAGGTCCCCCCCCCGCATTCTAACTCAAGTGTCGTCAGCGTGGCAAGTATCAGACTAGGGCCCAGGGGTCAGTAACCTTAGCTCCTTGTTTTGGGAACTACATCTCCCATGGTGCTCAGTCACCAATTAGGCTGACTGAGCCACATGGGAAATGTAGTTACTACATCAGGGAGCCAAGGTTGCTGACTCCTGGACTAGGCTTTAATATGCTGGGGGCGGCAGAGCGCACCAAGTAAATGACCTCGCCTGCACAATGCACGCAAGTGACAGGGGGACCGTGTGCTCGTATGTGACCTCAGTGAGGTTGAAGCATCACCCCGGGATAAATGCTGCTTATTTGGGTCCTTATTTCCCAATAATGAATGCTCCTTGCCTTTCAGCGTCACAATGGCCGCCATAATGGCCGCCATAATGATGAGCAGCAGTGCTGAAACAGGCCATTCCGGCCTATCCTGAGGTAAGGAGCCCGGGGGGGTGGCACCCTTTAAACCGATCCGGAGCTGTAATGAGCCTCTGACTTGGGCTTAAAGTCTGGCTGGGGCGGCCCGCTATAGCAGCGTGCGTGTGACTCCCGAGCACGCTGCTTAGGCGCCGCCCTCTAGTCACATGTGTGACGCACGGGTCACATACGTCACACACAATAGTTGGCAACGGGAGCGGTTGGGAGAAGTCACCACAGAAGTCAAGAAAAGACCTCACCACAGAAGTCGGGAGAAGCAGCAGCGAAGCGGAGACGTGAAGCGGAGGCAGAGGACCGCGATAGACGGCGGAGCGATGAGTGGTGCTGTAGCCGCCGAATTGGCAAGGCCCAGCCAGGACCCCAGGGCCTCATAAACACAGCACATTTCTGAGTTTTATCACTGAGGTGCTCAAATATGTATGAGCGCCACAGCAATAAAACTCACAGTAATGTGCAGTGTATGAGCGTATCAGAGCTCCACAGCTATAAAACTCACTCATACACCGTGCACGTTACTGTATCCATTTTATTGCTGTGGAGCTGTGATACGCTCATACAGTGCACAGTACTGTGAGATTTATTGCTGTGGAGCTCTGATAGGCTCATACATACTGCACATTACTGAATGTTATTGCTGTGGAGCTCTGATAGGCTAATACACACTGCATTACTGTGAGTTTTATTGCTGTGGAACGGTTATGTTCTATGTTTTGGAAGGGAGAAAAAAAGCTATCAAAGGTTGAAGGACTGCACTGGCCTCCGCCATTGTGAGGTTCGCTAAGGGGCCCCATCATTTCTTATGGTTGCCCTGATGAGCAGTGACTGATCCAGTGCATGCAGGATTTCCGCACGCAAATCATCGACCTGAACAAAGAGGACTCCAATCAGGGGATGAAGGACCAGTACAAGAAGTCTCTGAAACAGCTAACGGGTGAGCACAGGGGAATCCATTCCAGTTATTGTTATATTGTTCACACACACCTTACACGTCAATATTATCGCTGCTGACACGAAAGCCAGAGCAACGGCGTTCATTGCTGTCTCTGGAACAACCTGTCCAGATGGAACAATCCACACCTTTATTGTCCGTTAATGACAAATTATCTTTGCAGGTGAAATCTCTTTCCTGCCGGGAACTGAGTGTTTCTCATGTCTATTTCAATACTGTTATTGTAGAGGTCACCTGGTTGTGTATAGGGTTGTTTGTAAAATGTTAACACACTCCCTATCACACCTTAACCCATTAGTGACGGGTGGTTTTACAAAAGTCTGTCCGAAAGTGCACGATGCTGTTTTTTCTAGGTTTCTGCACTGTTTTTGTTTAGGTCAAATTTTCCTCTTGTTTTATGCAACCCACACACAGTTTTTCCCGCCATTAAATGGACTTTCTAAAGATACCATTATTTCCATCATAACATAATTTACTATAAAAAAATATGAAAAATGCTGAAAATATGGAATAAACCTACTTTTGCAAAATTTAAACCCCCAAAATCTACAACAGCCAAAAATGATCCTGGCTAATTGGTTTCAAAATTTTGTCCTCAAAATTAGAAATAACCAATTTTTGTCTTATTGCTTTGTAACACCTTCACTGCTGAGCCATTTCACCACTGCGCTGAGCGCACTTTGATTTATGCTTATTATGATTAAATGCCAGTTAAGTCCTATTTTATTAAACCACACCAAATTTTTAAAAATAAAACCAAAAACTATTTTTCTTAACCCCTTCCCTGCGGAAAATGTGTGGGGAATGTCCTCATTGACTCCGGCTATATGCGGAGGACGTTCCCCACACGTCATCTGCAAGCAGGAGCCCCGGCAGAGATAGTCAACTCTGTCCGGGGTCCTGCGGCGTTCTGGCTTCAGTGAAGCCAGTTGCTGAATATAGGCTGGCCCCCGATGACGTCATTTCCAGGCGACCCCCGGCAATGCCATGAGATCGCCTGAAAGGGAGGGGGATTCTATTGGATCCCTTTCCCAATGGAGAGGGATTACCGTAAAAAAAGCACAGCTTTGAAGGGCAGTGTCTGCCTTTTAAAGCTGTGCCTTTTTTTTTAACCTTAGGTGCCAGATTGTGGTCCAGTGCTGTTTGTTACTATATCGTGATCTAGCTCCGGTGGGGGCCGCCATCTTGGATGGCGGCTCCATCTGTGAGCCCTGTTCAATACCTCAGCAGCTGCTGAATTGCTGCAGCGCAGCAATTCAGTTTGCTGCAGCAGTGTCATTGAACGCTTTGGATGCGAATTCTGAATCCAAAATGGCCGATTTCTTAATGAAAGATGTAGATTGTTTTTCGGATCACTCGGACAAAATATGATAAAGAAAAGCAGTCAGCACAATTCCGTTTTGTATGCACACACCACAAATGATAGTTTTTAATGAATAAACGTTATGTTTACTTCTGAAACTATATAAACTGAACTGTAATATATGTCTATGTGCAGGGGTAAATAATAAATATTTTGTGCTTTGGTGAACAAAAACCTCAAAATTAACATTGCTGTACGGAATTATTACTTGTTTCGTGGCGACAGTCATCTTGCTGTACGGAATTGTTACTTGCTCTGGGATCCCTCTGGGTACGGAATTGTTACTTGCTTACGCGGCTCTGGGTTCCCCCTCCTGACGTATAGCGTGATGTCAGATAGCCAGGGAACCCCTAGCTGCTTGAGGATATCTCCAGAGCCATGGCAGAAGGTCATGGAGGGTGTCACTCATACGGCTTGAGCATGGCCTTTCAAATGATACCAAATCTGACCAAGGTCCAAGTAAAAAAAACAAAACTTTTTTCTGTTAAAGCAGCAATATTTCAGCACATTTCAATTATGTGAACAATGATGCTGCACTAATGATTTTTTTCTATGGGGTGCGTTTACTAAAAATCACAAAATTTACCCCCAAAAAAATGTAACGAGTCCCCATTTCTAATTTTTGTACAAGCGCACCCCATAGAAAATATAACCGCAAATGCTCATGTGAAAAAAGGTGAAAAAAACACTTTACACGCTGTAGAACATTAAAAATTCAAATTTTAACTGCATTTTTTTGTTACAA
>RXON01002352.1:0-75063 GCA_009667805.1 Leptobrachium leishanense
TCGGGTTTTTCTGGCAGCTGCTCTGCGCTGCGATCGGTGGCTCTTCGGGTTTCTCCGGCATGTTCGGTGTGGTAAATCCAGCTGTTTTCTGCGGGATTCGGTGAGTGTTCTGTGGGTTTGCGGTGGGTTTTCCCTGCACTACGGGGGCCCTGTGGTGCTTGTTGAATACACCGCAGGGTCGGCGAACTAGGATCGCCGGGAACAAAATGTCACCGAACGTACAGTGACTTTTCAATAGGCTTGGCACCGATTTTGTTTTCGGTTCGATTCGATTTTTTTGGATTTTTAAACTTTTCGATTCGGCTCATTTCGACCGATTTCTGTTTCGGTTCGGCTCGACTCGTTTTCCGTGTACATTTTTTTTCGGAATTTCGACCATTTTTCGTGTCACTTGGCTCGTTTTTTCTATCGACTTTTCGTATTTTCGGAAATTTTCGTTTTTTTCGGAACGTCTGTTCTCCTCGTTTCAAAGCAATAAATTTCTATTTGACACATTTCAAGTCCTTTCGAAAATTCCGAAAATATTTCGTTTCGGCTCGGAAAACTTTTCGGATCTGCCATTTTCGGATCGGAAAATCGGCCGCATCCGAAAACACGAATCGGGAAATTTCGTGAAAATTCCGAAACCCGAAACGCACATCCCTACTTTTCAATTCTTTTTGAATAACCCTGACATGTTTCCGCTTTTCTTCATGTCTTTGGTTCGTGTTTTTGCTTTGTGTCTATGTTTCGTGTTTTTTCTTCATGTCCTTGCTTTGTGTCTGCTTTGTTTTTTCTTCATGTCTTTGCTTCGTGTCTATGCTTCATGTCTTTGCTTTGTGTCTATGCTTCATGTCTTTGCTTTGTGTCTATGCTTCATTTCTTTGCTTTGTGTCTATGCTTCATGTCTTTGCTTTGTGTCTATGCTTCGTGTTTTTTCTTCATGTCTTTGCTTTGTGTCTCTGCTTCATGTCTTTGCTTTGTGTCTATGCTTCATGTCTTTGCTTCGTGTCTATGCTTCGTGTTTTTTCTTCGTGTCTTTGCTTTGTGTCTATGTTTCGTGTTTTTCTTCATGTCTTTGCTTTGTGTCTATGTTTCGTGTTTTTTCTTCATGTCTTTGCTTTGTTTTTTCTTCATGTCTTTGCTTTGTGTCTATGCTTCGTGTTTTTCTTCATGTCTTTGCTTTGTGTTTATGTTTCGTGTTTTTTCTTCATGTCTTTGCTTTGTGTCTATGCTTCGTGTTTTTTCTTCATGTCTTTGCTTCGTGTCTATGCTTCATGTCTTTGCTTTGTGTCTTTGCTTTGTGTCTTTGCTTTGTGTCTTTGCTTTGTGTCTATGCTTTGTGTCTATGCTTCGTGTTTTTTCTTCATGTCTTTGCTTCGTGTCTGCTTCATGTCTTTGCTTTGTGTCTATGCTTCGTGTCTATGCTTTGTGTCTATGCTTCATGTCTTTGCTTCGTGTCAATGCTTCATGTTTTTTCTTCATGTCTATGCTTCGTGTCTTTGCTTCGTGTCTATGCTTCGTGTTTTTTCTTCATGTCTTTGCTTCGTGTCTATGCTTCGTGTTTTTTCTTCATGTCTTTGCTTCGTGTCTATGCTTCCTGTCTTTGCTTTGTGTCTATGCTTCATGTCTTTGCTTTGTGTCTATGCTTCATGTCTTTGCTTTGTGTCTATGCTTCATTTCTTTGCTTCGTGTCTGCTTCATGTCTTTGCTTCGTGTCTGCTTCATGTCTTTGCTTTGTGTCTATGCTTCATGTCTTTGCTTCGTGTCTATGCTTCATGTCTTTGCTTTGTGTCTATGCTTCATGTTTTTGCTTCGTGTCTTTGCTTCGTGTCTATGCTTCGTGTCTATGCTTCATGTCTTTGCTTTGTGTCTATGCTTCATGTCTTTGCTTCGTGTCTATGCTTCGTGTTTTTTCTTCGTGTCTTTGCTTTGTGTCTTTGCTTTGTGTCTTTGCTTCGTGTCTTTGCTTTGTGTCTATGCTTTGTGTCTATGCTTCATGTCTTTGCTTTGTGTCTATGCTTTGTGTCTATGCTTTATGTCTTTGCTTTTTGTCTATGCTTCATGTCTTTGCTTTGTGTCTATGCTTCATGTCTTTGCTTTTTGTCTATGCTTCGTGTCTTTGCTTCGTGTCAATGCTTCGTGTTTTTTCTTCATGTCTTTGCTTCGTGTCTATGCTTTGTTTTTTCTTCATGTCTTTGCTTCGTGTTTTTTCTTCATGTCTTTGCTTCGTGTTTTTTCTTCATGTCTTTGCTTTGTGTCTGTTTCGTGTTTTTTCTTCATGTCTTTGCTTCGTGTCTATGCTTCGTGTTTTTTCTTCATGTCTTTGCTTTGTGTCTATGCTTTGTGTTTTTTCTTCATGTCTTTGCTTCGTGTCTATGCTTCGTGTTTTTTCTTCAGGTCTTTGCTTTGTGTCTATGCTTCATGTCTTTGCTTTGTGTCTATGCTTCGTGTTTTTTCTTCGTGTCTTTGCTTTGTGTCTATGCTTCATGTCTTTGCTTTGTGTCTATGCTTCATGTCTTTGCTTTGTGTCTATGCTTCATGTCTTTGCTTTGTGTCTATGCTTCATGTCTTTGCTTTGTGTCTATGCTTCATGTCTTTGCTTTGTGTCTATGCTTCATGTCTTTGCTTTGTGTCTATGCTTCATGTCTATGCTTCATGTCTTTGCTTTGTGTCTATGCTTCATGTCTTTGCTTTGTGTCTATGCTTCATGTCTTTGCTTTGTGTCTATGCTTCATGTCTTTGCTTTGTCTATGCTTCATGTCTTTGCTTTGTGTCTATGCTTCATGTCTTTGCTTCGTGTCTATGCTTCATGTCTTTGCTTTGTGTCTATGCTTCATGTCTTTGCTTTGTGTCTATGCTTCATGTCTTTGCTTTGTGTCTATGCTTCATGTCTATGCTTCATGTCTTTGCTTTGTGTCTATGCTTCATGTCTTTGCTTTGTGTCTATGCTTCATGTCTTTGCTTTGTGTCTATTGCTTCATGTCTTTGCTTTGTCTATGCTTCATGTCTTTGCTTTGTGTCTATGCTTCATGTCTTTGCTTTGTGTCTATGCTTCATGTCTTTGCTTTGTGTCTATGCTTCATGTCTTTGCTTGTGTCTATGCTTCATGTCTTTGCTTTGTGTCTATGCTTCGTGTCTTTGCTTCGTGTCTTTGCTTTGTGTCTATGCTTCATGTCTTTGCTTTGTGTCTATGCTTCATGTCTTTGCTTTGTCTATGCTTTGTCTATGCTTTGTGTCTATGCTTTATGTCTTTGGTTTTTGTCTATGCTTCATGTCTTTGCTTTGTGTCTATGCTTCATGTCTTTGCTTCGTGTCAATGCTTCGTGTTTTTTCTTCATGTCTTTGCTTCGTGTCTATGCTTCGTGTTTTTTCTTCATGTCTTTGCTTCGTGTCTATGCTTCGTGTTTTTTCTTCATGTCTTTGCTTCGTGTCTATGCTTCGTGTTTCTTCTTCTTGTCTTTGCTTTGTGTCTATGCTTCATGTCTTTGCTTTGTGTCTATGCTTCATGTCTTTGCTTTGTGTCTGTTTCGTGTTTTTTCTTCATGTCTTTGCTTCGTGTCTATGCTTCGTGTTTTTTCTTCATGTCTTTGCTTTGTGTCTATGCTTCATGTCTTTGCTTTGTGTCTATGCTTCATGTCTTTGCTTCATGTCAATGCTTCGTGTTTTTTCTTCATGTCTTTGCTTCGTATCTATGCTTCGTGTTTTTTCTTAATGTCTTTGCTTTGTGTCTATGCTTCATGTCTTTGCTTCGTGTCTATGCTTCATGTCTTTGCTTTGTGTCTATGCTTCATGTCTTTGCTTTGTGTCTATGCTTCGTGTTTTTTCTTCATGTCTTTGCTTCGTGTCAATGCTTCGTGTTTTTTCTTCATGTCTTTGCTTCGTGTCAATGCTTCGTGTTTTTTCTTCATGTCTTTGCTTTGTGTCAATGCTTCGTGTTTTTTCTTCATGTCTTTGCTTTGTGTCTATGCTTCATGTCTTTGCTTTGTGTCTATGCTTCATGTCTATGATGTCTTTGCTTTGTGTCTATGCTTCATGTCTTTGCTTGTGTCTATGCTTCATGTCTTGCTTTGTGTCTATGCTTCATGTCTTTGCTTTGTGTCTATGCTTCATGTCTTTGCTTTGTGTCTATGCTTCATGTCTTTGCTTTGTGTCTATGCTTCATGTCTTTGCTTTGTGTCTATGCTTCATGTCTTTGCTTTGTGTCTATGCTTCATGTCTTTGCTTTGTGTCTATGCTTCATGTCTTTGCTTTTTGTCTATGCTTCATGTCTTTGCTTTGTGTCTGTTTCGTGTTTTTTCTTCATGTCTTTGCTTCGTGTCTATGCTTCATGTCTTTGCTTTGTGTCTATGCTTCATGTCTTTGCTTTGTCTATGCTTCATGTCTTTGCTTCGTGTCAATGCTTCGTGTTTTTTCTTCATGTCTTTGCTTTGTGTCAATGCTTCGTGTTTTTTCTTCATGTCTTTGCTTTGTGTCTATGCTTCATGTCTTTGCTTTGTGTCTATGCTTCATGTCTATGATGTCTTTGCTTTGTGTCTATGCTTCATGTCTTTGCTTTGTGTCTATGCTTCATGTCTTTGCTTTGTGTCTATGCTTCATGTCTTTGCTTTGTGTCTATGCTTCATGTCTTTGCTTTGTGTCTATGCTTCATGTCTTTGCTTTGTGTCTATGCTTCATGTCTTTGCTTTGTGTCTATGCTTCATGTCTTTGCTTTGTGTCTATGCTTCATGTCTTTGCTTTGTGTCTATGCTTCATGTCTTTGCTTTGTGTCTATGCTTCATGTCTTTGCTTTTTGTCTATGCTTCATGTCTTTGCTTTGTGTCTGTTTCGTGTTTTTTCTTCATGTCTTTGCTTCGTGTCTATGCTTCATGTCTTTGCTTTGTGTCTATGCTTCATGTCTTTGCTTTGTCTATGCTTCATGTCTTTGCTTCGTGTCAATGCTTCGTGTTTTTTCTTCATGTCTTTGCTTCGTGTCTATGCTTCGTGTTTTTTCTTCATGTCTTTGCTTCGTGTTTTTTCTTCATGTCTTTGCTTCGTGTCTATGCTTCGTGTTTTTTCTTCATGTCTTTGCTTCGTGTCTATGCTTCGTGTTTTTTCTTCATGTCTTCGCTTCGTATCTATGCTTCGTGTTTTTTCTTCTTGTCTTTGCTTTGTATCTATGCTTCATGTCTTTGCTTTGTGTCTATGTTTCGTGTTTTTTCTTCATGTCTTTGCTTTGTGTTTTTTCTTCATGTCTTTGCTTTGTGTTTTTTCTTCATGTCTTTGCTTTGTGTTTTTTCTTCATGTCTTTGCTTTGTGTTTTTTCTTCATGTCTTTGCTTTGTGTTTTTTCTTCATGTCTTTGCTTTGTGTCTGCTTCGTGTTTTTTCTTCATGTCTTTGCTTCGTGTCTATGCTTCATGTCTTTGCTTTGTGTCTATGCTTCATGTCTTTGCTTTGTGTCTATGTTTCGTGTTTTTTCTTCTTGTCTATGTTTCGTGTTTTTTCTTCATGTCTTTGCTTTGTGTTTTTTCTTCATGTCTTTGCTTTGTGTTTTTTCTTCATGTCTTTGCTTTGTGTTTTTTCTTCATGACTGTTGATAAATACATGTGAAGTTCTCAGTAAAAGTTAGTTCAACCTGTACATACAGCTTCGCCTGGTGTCTTCCTTGAGCCTTCCCTACATGAGATTCCCCGCAGTCTCTTGTACACCCATTGCCCAGGTACCGAGCCCGCGACCCCTGTGGCTGAGCCCGCGCATCGGCACATCGAACGGCCGTATTCACTAACTCCGCATCCCCGAATCGGAGCAGCGGCGCTTCGTCCGCGCATCGGCCCAACGTACCGCCGCATCCACTGTAACTCCGCATCTCCGAGTCGGAGCAGCGGCGCTTCGTCCGCCCATCGGCCCAACGAACCGCCGGATCCACTGTAACTCCGCATCCTCAAATCGGAGCAGCGGCGCTTCTTCCGCGCATCGACCCATCGAAACGCTGCACGTCCGAAACGTTTCCCTCCAGAGCGGCTAACCCAGCAGAAGGTCCCATCTTCCTCAAGGTCAGTGGATCAGCCGCTCGAGACGCCGAGTGCCGTGACGCTCGGTAGTCGGGCTGGTCTCTTGCAGGGGTCCCTCCCTGTATCCCGCCAACCCATTCCCAGGGTCATTCCGGGCCGCTCGAGACGCCGAGTGCCGTGCCACTCGGTAGTCGGGTCAGGCGGCGAGGGCACAAGGAGTGGCAGATAAGAGCACACCCGCAGGCGGACAACACCCATTCCGTCACACATATATATGCCCCCAGCTCACATGGATATATATGCCCCCAGCTCACATGGATATATATATTGTCCCCAGCTCACATGGATATATTTGCCCTCAACTCACATGGGTATATATATTGCCCCAGCTCACATGGGTATATATATTGCCCCCAGCTCACATGGGTATATATTGCCCCCAGCTCAGATTGATATATTTGCCCCAACTCACATGGGTTTATATATATTGCCCCCAGCTCACATGGATATATATATTTTCCCCCAGCTCACATGGATTTATTTGCCCAGCTCACATGGATATATATATTGCCCCCAGCTCACCATGGATATATTTGCCCCAGCTCACATGGATATATTTGCCCCAGCTCACATGGGTATATTTTCCCCAGCACACATGGATATATTTGCCCCAGCTCACATGGGTATAATTGGCCCCCAGCTCACATGGGTATAATTGGCCCCCAGCTCACATGGGTATAATTGGCCCCCAGCTCACATGGGTATAATTGGCCCCCAGCTCACATGGGTATAATTGGCCCCAGTTCACATGGGTATAATTGCCCCCAGCTCATATAGGTATAATTGCCGGCTCCACAGGATGCGCACGCAGCCTATAGCCTGCTGCTGCATGCGCATCCTGGTCTCCTGGATGCGCGCGCAGCCTATAGCAGTCTGCTGCAAGTGCATCCGGCTCTACAGGATGCGTGCGCAGCCTATACCCGTCGGCTGCATGCGCATCCTGTTCTATAAGATGCGCGCATAGCCTCTATCCGTCTGCCGCGTGCGCATCCTGTTCTCCTTGATGCGCGAGCGGCCAACGGGTAGAGGCTCCGCGCGCATCCGGCGTCTGTCCATAGCGGCGCATCAGGTTTCTGTTGGATGCACGCGCAGCCAACATAAACCGGATGTGCGGCGAAGGACCAATGATTTTATAGTTATAGATATACAGGATTATTCAGAGAGAGGTGAAAAGCATGAGAATGACTGGAGAATGGAAAATTCGAGATCAAAATAACCAAACCAGAAAAATTCTCCCATTTATCTCACTTTCCAAATCGGCTATTTTGACCTAGACTTTTCCATTCTCCAGATTTTCACCTCTCTCTGAATAACCCTGTTAGAAAATCCAACAGTCCCGACGTTTCGGGACTTGACATTGGTTCCTAAGAGAGCCGAAACGTCTGGAGTGGACTTGTTTTTTAAATATACTTTAATAAATTGTTAATCAAAAATAAATTGAGTGCGGCCATCTGTTGGATTTTCTATATTGCATACAGGCCTAGCACCTCTTCTTTTGCTGCTTTATTTTGAAAGGTGTTGCTAGACTTTTGGATAATATATCTATATCTATAGAATGATCCCTGTACACAGGGTTGTCCTAATCTGCCGATCCTTATGTTGGCCGGTGTGACGGAAATCCGCTCTCTTCCGCCTGTCCTTGCTCTCCAGACACCCCCTTGTGGCCTGGCTACTGGGACGTGGCCCTCAACGCCTTGAGCAACTTGACCCGCTTGCTTCTGCCTGCTGGGAGACCTGGGCTGGCTGGCAGGGATCTGTGCCAGTGCTGGGCTGAAGTTTGCAGCAGCTTCTGGGGATCTGCAGACTTTCGATCTCCTGATCTGTAGCCCCCATGTTTGGTCAGATTTTCAGATGGCCGCTCGGTGCCTTCTGATGGTGAGTGGAGTGGAAATAACACACCAGACAAGCTGAATGTATCAACCAAGAACTCTATGCTTTACTGTAAAAATCATATGGGTCCAACAGGGATCATTTAATTACATTAGGTCAGTTAGATATTTACAGTAAACATTCCTTAGCATTCGGTTATCACACATCATTTACATAATCTATTGTACCAATAGATCAGATTGCCTTTTCAGTCAAACACTGCCCCGGACTCATGACTCCTCAAACAGATAACAGTTAGACAAAGAGAAAAGCCCTCTTGCATAATCACACATTACTCAAACCTATTTACATTCTACAAAAAAGAAAGGTCTGCACCTTCAAAACACATCTCTAAGTTCACATTTACATAAAGTAATAAAAGTACATTTTAAACTAAAACCAAGCAATTTAAAATCACACCACGCAATATAAATGAACATAAAGTCTTTCCCAAAGCAAATGTCTGTGTCTTTTGCAGTTTTTGCCAGCAAAATAAAAGTCTTGGGGTGTCACGACAACTACGCACGCTTCTGCGAAATACGCCGGGTTAAGCCGCTCACTATCTGTCTACCCAGATAATGACTGCGTGGACAACAATCCCCCTTCGCTCGCTTACCTATCCGTACCCACACATTTTCTCTCGCAACAGGTACGTAGAGCGAGATAAAATGGTCCCAGGATTGCAATGCAGTACCAGTCTTCACTTGAATCGGATAGTGACTACGTTTCCCACAATCCCTGGGCCCACTTTCTTATTCTATTCGTTACTCTGCCACCAGTTCCCCTGAACACTATGCGTGTTGCCGTGAAGGACGCAGGGCTAAGCAGCCCACTATCTGTCTATGTGGACAACAATCCGCCACTCGCTTACCCAACCGTCCCCAGCGGCCGCAACTCACAATTTTGTAGTTACTCGAGCTTAAAACAACAAGCAATACTCCAGTCTCTTCAGTTAGCATGGATCGAATATCAGGCAGAAAGCAGCATTTAATAATGAATATTTATTATGATATAGAAAAAATTATCAGAGTGCATTTGTTACAAAAAGATGGATATTATAAATCAATTAATTACACATTACACACAAACAGCAAACAAATAAAAGGGTGATTACGCTAGACGATCAGCCATAGGGAGGTTCTATTAGGAGCTGGCAATATTTCCTCAATTCTGGATTGACTTCCACGGAAATAGCCCCGAGCCCATGCTTGATTCAGAATATATATAGGGCTGCCTTTTTTCTAAGTACAGCCTCCTAGTGGGTAGAGCCTTTGCCTACAATTCCCAGAATTCCCCTCTCCTGGGCACCCTCAGTGCACTAAATTAATTTTAATTCCCTGGTCTATCAATCATCTCCCAAAGACCACCTCCTAGTAATCAAAGGATGTGATTGCTTCTTTGATATGCGGTTGGAGTGCTGCTCCGGCTTCGTCTTCTCTCTGCCAGGAGCAATTGCCCCTCCTGCCTGCTGGGTAGAACCAAAAGGGTGTGTCAGGGTGGCATCTGGCATACATTGTGGCGGGACCCATGTTCAGGTGGTTAGAGCCCTTTAGGCAGGAATATTCTGGAGGTACCTGGGAGTAAGCTGACTAAGGCAGGTCAGAGTCCATGGCGAGGTACAAAGGGGTGAAGAGGTAGCGTAGTCAGGACGGTCCGTGGATCAAAGGGCTGGCAGCAAGGAGGCAATATCGGTGGGTTAATCAGTGTCTGGTACACGGTTATCAACAGGAACATAAAGCAGGTCTGAATAGCACAGGGTTAAACTTGACAATGCAAAGCCAAGTTGTAGGAGTGGGAGTTGATCTTTTATTGACAAGGGGGTGTGGTGTATGTTTGTGGTTTGTGTTTAACTGTTAACCCCCTTGAGTGCTGGACAAGTCTGAGGCAGCACTTTTCAAGTATGCATACATGCAGAGCAGGTTCTTGCGCACATTCAGGTACTGATCCCTGACAGGGTGATTTCTTTAATTCACACCTTCGATGGCTTCACAGAGAAAATGGTCACTGACCTGTTAATTGTTTCCTCCAGCAGGCTGGAAACGCAGGCATTGATTTACTAGGGCAGCTGCGCAAAATGGCCTGGTATCTATAGATAGCCATAGATATAAATATGCCTATATAATACATATTGCGGTAGATATACAGATCTAATCTGCCACATGGGGTTTGAAGCGAAGAGCGCTATGTCAGTTCCATGAGCGTCGATACATAGAGATTAAATAAGAGACCAGGTAGAGACAAGAAATAAAATATAAATATTTATATTTTGCACTTAGATGCCAGATATTTGTATCAACAATATTGCAGAACCAGAGTTCAAAATACTAGACTAATTGATTGTCAAAGTCAGAGGTCTAAACACAAGAGTAGTTGATTGCCAAAGCCAGAGGTCAAAACACAAGAGTAGTCAATTGCCAAAGCCAGAGGTCAAAACATAAGAGTAGTCGATAGCCAAAGGTCAAAACACAAGAGTAGTTGATTGCCATAGCCAGAGGTCAAAACAAAAGAGTAGCCGATTGCCAAAGCCAGAGGTCTAAACACAAGAGTAGTCGATTGCCAAAGCCAGAGGTCTAAACACAAGAGTAGTTGATTGCCAAATCCAGAGGTCTAAACACAAGAGTAGTTGATTGCCAAAGCCAAAGGTCAAAATACAAGAGTAGTCGATTTGTAAAGCCAGAGGTCTAAACACAAGAGTAGTCGATTGCCAAAGCCAGAGGTCTAAACACAAGAGTAGTTGATTGCCAAATCCAGAGGTCTAAACACAAGAGTAGTTGATTGCCAAAGGTCAAAATACAAGAGTAGTCGATTTGTAAAGCCAGAGGTCTAAACACAAGAGTAGTCGATTGCCAAAGCCAGAGGTCAAAACACAAGAGTAGTCAATTGCCAAAGCCAGAGGTCAAAACATAAGAGTAGTCGATAGCCAAAGGTCAAAACACAAGAGTAGTTGATTGCCATAGCCAGAGGTCAAAACAAAAGAGTAGCCGATTGCCAAGCCAGAGTCTTAAACAGCAAGATAAGTCGATTTGCAAAGCCAGAGGTCTAAACACAAGAGTAGTCGATTGCCAAAGCCAGAGTTAAGACACAAAGAGTAGTTGATTGCCAAATGTCAGAGGTCTAAGACACAAGAGTGTAGATTGATTGCCAAAGCCAAAGGTCAAAATACAAGAGTAGTCGAATTTGTAAAGCCAGAGGTCTAAACACAAGAGTAGTCAATTGCCAAAGCCAGAGGTCAAAGACATAAGAGTAGTCGATAGCCAAAGGTCAAACAAAGAGTAGTTGATTGCCATAGCCAGAGGTCAAAACAAAAGAGTAGTGCCGATTGCCAAAGCAGAGGTCTAAACACAAGAGTAGTCGATTGCCAAAGCCAGAGGTCTAAACACAAGAGTAGTTGATTGCCAAATCCAGAGGTCTAAACACAAGAGTAGTTGATTGCCAAAGCCAAAGGTCAAAATACAAGAGTAGTCGATTTGTAAAGCCAGAGGTCTAAACACAAGAGTAGTCAATTGCCAAAGCCAGAGGTCAAAACATAAGAGTAGTCGATAGCCAAAGGTCAAAACACAAGAGTAGTTGATTGCCATAGCCAGAGGTCAAAACAAAAGAGTAGCCGATTGCCAAAGCCAGAGGTCTAAACACAAGAGTAGTCGATTGCCAAAGCCAGAGGTCTAAACACAAGAGTAGTCGATTGCCAAAGCCAGAGGTCTAAACACAAGAGTAGTTGATTGCCAAATCCAGAGATCTAAACACAAGAGTAGTTGATTGCCAAAGCCAAAGGTCAAAATACAAGAGTAGTCGATTTGTAAAGCCAGAGGTCTAAACACAAGAGTAGTCGATTGCCAAAGCTAGAGGTCAAAACACAAGAGTAGTTGATTGCCAAAACCAGAGGTCTAAACACAAGAGTAGTCAATTGCCAAAGCCAGGAGTCATACAGAAATCAATTCAATAAGAAACACTTGGGAGCACTGTGGGAGTGTGAGAACACGACAGCGCGCTGGTCTGGGCTAACTGAAGGGCTTATTAATATTTCCTAATGCGCCTCGCACATCATGTGATCGGTGCCGGCGTGCATTTTATCTGGTGTTCGGCAAGCGAGCAGCGTTTAGGAGGTTGCTGGGCGCCGGAGGTACGTGACAGAAACACAGAGAAACTGAGCCATGCCGGGATACAGAGAGACTGAGGCATGCTGGAATACCCTGAGAGAGACTGAGGCATGCTGGGATACACTGAGGGACTGAGTCATGCTGGGAAACAGAGACAGATATGCTGGGACACACTGAGAGAGACTGGGACAATCTGAGACCTGCTGGGAAATGCTGAGAGAGACTGAGACATGCTTTGACACGCTGAGAGTGACTGAGACATGCTGGGATAAAGAGAGAGACTGGGTCTTGCTGGGATACACTGAGAAATGCTGGGACACACAGAGAGACTGAGACCTGGTGGGAAACACAGACTGAGACATTCTGGGATACACTGAGACTGGGATTTGCTGAGAGAGACTGGGACATGCTGGGATTCGCTGAGAGAGACAGACATGCTGGGACACTCGGACACTGAGACATGCTGGGACATGCTGAGAGAGACTGAGACATCCTTGGACATGCTGAGAGAGACTGAGACATGCTGGTATATATGTCACCTCCACTACAGCCTATTTGAAAGATACCATGGAAATCAACAACCTTTTCCAGAGCACAGATTGGACAGAAGGTGACCTCCTAGTACAGTCGCTGTACACTATCATTCCACATACGAAGGGATTGGAGTCAACCTGTTTTTTTGCTAGAAAAAGAAGGTACACTTCCACAAGAACACATTTCCTTTATTTGTGATGGCTTCCATCTTAGAGAATAACTATTGTTGGTTTGAAGACAATTTTTATCTGCAGGTGTCAGGGAACGCCATGGGAACTAAGTTCGCACCAAGTTATGCCAATCTTTTTATGGCCTTTTGTGAAAATTCCCTTTTATCCACTTGGGAAACAAATCAGAATTTATACAGTCGATACAATGACGAAATATTTTTTTATTTGGAGGGGAGGAGAGCCTTAATGCCTTTTTTGAACAACAGAAAAAAGTGGAGATTCTCTGCGCTTCCCTCTTTAGTGTTGGATGTTTTCCAAGTAAAGATCTTCTTATGATATTATAAATCGCTTTTCACAAATGGTCTTCAATCCTCAGGAGAAAAAGGGGATAAATGGCAACATAGTGTGATCCATAGCATCATGAGTGCCCCCCAATAGTTATACAAAGGTTAAACTCACATGTGGAGGTGTCATAAATCTGACACTAGATGTACTGCGCGGACGGTATTTTGAGGAGATACCGGACTCCCCTTTAAGGTCTTCGTTCCCAGGTGCTCCTCCAAGCAAATAAAATAAACCAGCTGCAGGACCTCGAGTGAAGGTTAATGAAAATTTATTCTTTAAAACAATTTAAAATAGTAAAATTTCAACGCCAAAACATGTTTCGCGAACCAAGTCGCTTCCTCAGTCGGCAAGAAGTAAATGATTTCCATTCTCCTGCAGTGTTCTTATATACTCTAATGTCTTAAACATAATTGAACAAAAAAACGCCCGTTTCTCGGGACCCGGTAACCTCTATTGCGCATGCGCGGAATGTTATCCAATGAAATTGCGGGGTCCGCCTTCAAAGATGGTGGTGCGCCTCACTTGGCACCATTTTGCGGTTCAATGGATCTCTAGTGCTTACATCCACGGCGGTGATCGTAAGACGCCCTTAATACATTATTTATACAGACAGACTATTAAAATATATTGACACAACATCCATTGTTACATGCAGTCTATGTCTATTATATGGTTATGACCACTCAACCAAAGTGAAGGGGGTATATAAATATATTTAAATGCTTTTAATATTTTTAAAAGGGATTCTATAAAATGTCCACATTAATGTGTAGAATCTTCTCAATATAATCAAAATTCCAACAAGGATCCTAACTCCCTATTTATATCCCCCTTAAAAAACAAATGGGGAGAAAGTTTATTATCTTAACACCTATTTTATATATCTATTTTCCCTACTAAAGTGTAAAGTGCTTATTTGAATCTGCGAAAAACCTATAAGCCTCTCATAAATTTATATTATAGGCATATATACTTTGCACAAATTATTCACAATATAAATCCTATCATAATTCTCTATTGTGACCAATATTTCTACCCATGTTCATCTTTATATCCCTATTTAATGAAAAAAGTGCTAAAATGCTTCATCTACTCGATGAAAAAATTTTTTAGATGCATTATATCAGATTATTTATTGTTATGTAATATAGTTTCTCTTATCATTCTAAATAATCATAATTGTAATTATAACTATAGTGCTCATACTTTTTATATATACCAATTTTTATTATTGACCTCCATTAGCCTATTAAAGTGAAGAAAGTGCTAAAGTGCTTCATTTACTCTAAAAAAGATCTACAGTCTATCACTAACAT
Source organism: Leptobrachium leishanense (assembly GCA_009667805.1). NCBI lineage: Eukaryota > Metazoa > Chordata > Amphibia > Anura > Megophryidae > Leptobrachium > Leptobrachium leishanense. The sequence goes on from RXON01002352.1 coordinate 14,362, forward strand.
ATCTTGAAAGTGTAAATATATGTAGGTTGCCCTCGTTCTAAAATTGTGCAAAAATTATTATTATTTTTTTTTTTATTATTAATTTTTCTATTTGACTCTCTATCTCCGTTTGTATGTTATAAAAAATGACAAATCTCAAAGTCTTGATTGAGTCCCTTAGGCACCAATGTCTTTAAGTTGTAGATCCATCTCATCTCCACTTTATTTATCCTATTGATAAAATCTCCTCCTCTCCATTCCTTCTCCACTTGTTGTATTGCTAAAAATTTAGTCCCCCTAGGATCCTTGTTGTGATTGTCTTTATAATGTTGTGGTACTGTATGTGTGTCTACACCTTTTTTAATGTTATTCAGGTGTTCGCGGATGCGAATATTCAGACTCCTCGTTGTTCGACCCACATACATTTTTTCGCATGGACAGATTAAAATATAAATAACATTCTTCGAGTGTATCATGTATTTTATGAGTATCTCCCATCATGCTCCTAAAATCTTTTATATGTCTCTTTGGGTTCCCTGTTGTTCTACACCCAAGACAATTCCCACACCCATAAAAACCTTTTTCTAAACCGAAATGATTCTTTGGTTTATTTTTTTTAGGGTAGCTGCTAACTGTGATTTTTAATATTATCTACACCTCTAAAGATGATAGTGGGTGAGATATCCAATATCTGACAGAGATCATCATCTTTCCGAAGAATAGGCCAATATTTTTTGAAAATTCTTTTGATCTTATGATCGTTACTATATTGGCAAATGAAAGGGACCTTATTTTTTAATCCTACTTTCAAGTTCGTTTCTTTTTTTTTGTTGAGAATATGTGTTTGTTCTATCTGTGATACCCGTTTCCTTGTCCTCTCCAGAACCTGGCTATCATAACCCTTCTCCTCAAGCTGTGATTTCATTTTCTGTGATTGGGTATGGTATTCAGCTTCCTCCGTGCAATTTCTTTTTAATCTGAGGAATTGCCCCTTTGGTACACCCTCTAGCCACTGCCAAAAGTGGCAACTAGTTCTTTCTATGTAGCTATTTACGTCTACATTTTTAAAGTGGGTTCTAGTTTTAATCTGTGCATTTTCAATGTAAATTTCCAAATCCAAAAAATTTGCCTGTGAGGCACTAAATTGGCTATCTAGCCTAATACCCCAATTGTTTTGATTAACGAACTCTAAAAAACTCCTAAGATTTTCTTCTGATCCCCGCCAGATGAATATGATGTCATCGATGTAGCGTTTATAATTAAAAATATTGTCAATCCACTCATGGTTATTCATAATCCAAGTTTTTTCCCATTGGGCCATAAACAAGTTAGCATAACTCGGTGCTACCTTACTCCCCATTGCGGTTCCCATTAATTGCAAGAAATATTGACCATCATAACAAAAGAAATTATTTTCTAGAATAAGGGCGATTCCCTCTACAATGTAATCTATCTGTTCCTTTTTAATTTCCCCATCTTCCAAGAGCATAGTCTTTATTGCTTCACAACCTCTATTGTGTGGAATATTAGTATAAAGGGATCTGACATCGCAAGTAACAAGAAGAAAATTTTCCTCCCATGTTATGGTATTTAAACTTCTAATGATGTCACCTGTATCCTTAAGATATGAGGGAATCTTTCTAACAATCGGTTGGAGAAGGTGGTCAAGGTACTCTGCTACCTTGCTAGAAATGGAATCAATTCCCGATACAATCGGTCTTCCCGGTGGTTTATTCAAATTTTTATGCACCTTTGGGAGGTGATAAAAAACTGGTATCTTAGGGTATTTAACCGTAAGATAGTCCGTTTCTTTTTCATTCAGGAATTCATTATTTTCTCCCTTTTGGATATATTTGTCAAATTTCTTTTTTATTTCTTCTGTGGGATTATATGGTATTCGTTGATAGACATCTCTGTCATTTAAGATTCTAAGGGATTCCTCATCATAATCTTCTCTATTTAAAATAACAATCCCCCCTCCTTTGTCGGCTGGTTTGATGGTTATTGTTGTGTCCTCCGCCAATTCTTTAAGGGCCTCTTTTTCTTCCTTAGTTAGATTTTGTGACCTCATTGGTTGAATTTTTTCCATTTCGTCAAGAACCATTGTTTCAAAAGTTGTAATCTCCTTAGAGATAAGATGTTTAGGATAGAAATGTGATTTCTTTTTCAACTCAGTGTGTCTCCATCCGTCATTTTCACCTAATACTTGTCGGGTGACCGGGTCTTTCAGAAAGTACTTTTTCAGACATAGTGATCTTTTAAATTTTTGCAGATCAACGAAGACCCCGAACTTATCAATTTTTTTGGTGGGTGCAAACTTTAAACCTTTATTAAGTACTTTCATATGCTTCTCTTCTAATGTCTTTCTACTTAGATTAAAGACTCCTTGTGTGGTTACAGGAGTCCTGTATCTGTAAGGGAAGAACCCCAACCCTAAACGGCTCTGGTCCACCTTCAACACCCTCCTCTACCCACCTGCACCTCCCCCCACAGCTGCCTTCAGCGCTCAAGACCTGGCAGACTACTTCCTCAGTAAAACTATCAGAAGCAACATCCCAACACAAGATAGTTATCTGCCACCTCCACTCCCAGAGGTCCCCTCTTCCACCCTCTGCCGCTTCCTCCCAGCCACTGAGGAGGAAGTCAATTCCTTATTGTCCTCCTCATATCTCACCACGTGCCCGCTCGACCCCATTCCCTCACATCTAATTCCTCCCCTCTCCTCCTCCCTCACCCCTGCTCTCACACACATCTTCAACCTATCTCTCTCCACTGGCTCCTTTCCATCCGCCTTCAAACACGCGCTAGTTACCCCTTTACTATAGAAACCATCCCTAGATCCCAACTCTCCATCCAACTACCGCCCTGTATCCCTGCTTCCCTTCACATCAAAGCTCTTAGAAAAACTAGTCTTCCACCGGCTCTCCCTCTTCCTGTCCTCCAATTCCCTACTTGACCCCCTGCAATCTGGCTTCCGTCCCCTACACTCAACTGAAACTGCCCTCACCAAAGTCACCAACGACCTCCTAACTGCTAAAAAACACGGCCACTATTCTATTCTCATCCTGCTTGACCTCTCGGCTGCTTTTGACACTGTTGACCACCCCCTCCTTCTACAGACCCTCAACTCTCTGGGTCTCGGTGACACTGCACTTGCTTGGGTTGACTCCTATTTATCCAACAGGTCCTTCTGTGTGTCCTTTGCTGGTAACTCCTCCTCCTCATTGCCTCTATCTGTTGGTGTACCTCAAGGCTCTGTCCTTTGTCCTCTGCTCTTTTCCATCTACACCTCCTCCCTGGGCAAAATCATCAACAGCTTTGGCTTTAATTACCACCTCTACGCTGGTGACACTCAGATCTACCTCTCTACCCCTGTTCTCTCTCCCCCTGTCCTTTCAAAAGTCAGTGACTGTTTATCTGGCATCTCCTCCTGGATGGCCTCCCACCACCTAAAGATCAACATGTCAAAGACTGAACTCCTACTTATTCCTCCCTCCAACGCCTCCCCACCTCCTGACTTCTCTATCACGGTGGAGGGTATCACCATCTCCCCATCAAACCAAGTTCGCTGTCTTGGAGTTACACTTGACTCTGCTCTTTCCTTCATCCCCCACATCAAGTCTTTTTCCTCCTCCTGCCGATACCAACTGCGTAATATTTCCAGAATTCGGCCATTTCTTACCGCTGTCACCACAAAACAACTCATACACGCCCTGGTAATCTCTCGACTCGACTATTGCAATAATCTCTTATCTGGCCTCCCTCTGTCCCGCCTCTCCCCCCTACAATCCATCCTGAATGCCTCCGCCAGGCTAATTCACCTCACCCGCCGCTCTGTCTCTGCCGCTCCCCTCTGCGAGTCCCTTCACTGGCTCCCCATCCACTGCAGAATTAAGTTCAAAATCCTTATCCTTACCTACAAAACCCTCACTAACTCAGCTCCCCACTACCTGTCCTCACTAATCACTAAATACACCCCAGCCTGCTCCCTAAGGTCAAACAGTGACCTGCGCCTAGCTTCTCCCCGCATCACCTCTTCCCATGATAGACTGCAGGATTTCTCACGCGCAGCCCCCACTCTCTGGAACGCTCTCCCTCGTACTGTCAGACTTTCCCCTAACTTCTCTTCCTTCAAACGCTCCCTTAAAACATTCCTATTTAGGGAAGCCTACCACCCAACTCACTCACGCAACCATCAATCACTCTCACCTTACAGCCCTCTCTTCCTGTTTCCAACCCCAACCCTCCCAGATTGTGAGTTCCTACGGGAATAGGGCCCTCATCTCCTCCTGTACTGTTTGTCAAATGTTGTTCAATGTATTGTAACCCTGTCTATACTGTGTTTATTGTACAGCGCTGCGGAATATGCTGGCGCTTTATAAATAAAGAAGAATAATAATAATAATAATAATAATATTAGCTTTATAGACCTCGACAGTTGCCATTTACCACAATGAATCAATGCGGTCCCCAATGGACCGTTACTACGAATGAAGAGGAACTGCACTGACTTGTCCAACTATAACGAACAATCAATAAGTCTCCGCAGCTACGTCAAAGAAAAAGGATATTACAAGGACTGGAAAACCTAAGAATGGAAGTCAGAGATATGGAACAAGAAAGTTTATTAGAGAAGAAAGAATCGGTACAACCAATTTTCACACAGGATGTACCTTTTATTTTTTCTTTTAATCCACTTTATAAAGAGATCAGAAAAAGTATTAAGAAACACTGGCCAATCCTACATAAGGACCCAATTTTAGGGAACTTATTACCTGAGGTACCTCACATTATCTGTGGGGGTGTGAATAATCTGAAGATGCAACTGACACAGAATACTCAGAGGAAGAAAGAAAAAAACCATTTTGGCATACAGGCAATTATTCACCAATATGGAAACTGCCTGAACTGCAGGAATACCAGAGGCAAAAAATGGACTATTACAGAGCGAGAGAGATGGAGAAAAAAAATCAAGATTAAGGCTGTTATGGCCTGCTTTTCGGGAAATGTGATATGTGCTCACGTGGCCCTGTGGTTTGAATTAACATCAGGATCAAGGAGCATGTTCGAAACATTAGAAAGGGGTTCGAGAAGCTTAGTGTTTCCCTACATTTTAGCCAAAAACATGCCCAAAATCCGGAGGGCTTAACCTTCATGGCAGTGAAGAAGTTGGATCCCCTTTGGAGAGGAGGTGATATGGACAAGCGTTTAGGGAAAGCAGAAATGAAATGGATCTTCCTCATGAACTCACTACAACCATATAGGTTAAAGGTGGGTTTTGAATTCTGCCATTTCTAGCTATCCTAAATTCTATTAGAGTGTGGAATGTTCTGGCTCTCAAATGTGATCTTACTAGCTTTCCCTCTCCCCTCACTGCATTTTTACGGAATAAAGAATTTGCCCCAGGTTTACAACCTTGTCTTTTTGGACAGCTTGAGAATGCAGACCTTCAACGTTTGCGTCATCTATATGAAGGACAGTCATGCATTACCTTTGATACGTTGAAGGGTAGAGCACAGTTGTCCTCTAAGGACTATTTTCGTTATTTGCAAGTCCGTCATTTTGCTTCACAACCACATATTAAGACTGCAGCACTTGCTAAACGCTCCTGGTTTGAACAGATCTGCTATATGGAATCCACAACGGATACCCGTTGGCGAATGTGTGGGGAGAGGGGCACATACTATCATATGTGGTGGACTTGCCCAGTCATTAGGGGATTCTGGAAACAAATTCAAGCTCTGCTTATGGCGGTATCTAAGTTTTACATTCATTTTGTTCCGGATTTGTCTCTTTTGTCCAACTCTTTGGCACATCTCTCTTAGCGCCATAATAAATTGCTTATTAAGCTTTTGTCGGCGGCGCGGAGAACTGTTGCAGAGAAATGGCGAACTACAGAGACCCCTACTATGGCCAGGGTTTTGTATAAAATCAGGGACTCTCAATTTATGGATGAGCTTACAGCCAAAGTGAATCATACCATGGAGGCCTATAAAAATTTGTGGGCTCTGTGGGATGAGTATGATACCTAGTAAGGCGATATTTTTCCTAGTGGTTTTTTGGGGGTTTGTTTTTTTCTCTTCCAGTGGGTGCGAATGGTGTCTGTAGGTATATGTCTACTTTCTGGTTTTGTAGTTTGTTTTTAATACTACAAAAAGATTACCATTAAAGGTTTTATTCTTAAAACATGGAACTTTGATTGTATCTAAATTTTTGGTAAAAGAATGTGCAAATGTTATGTATATTTTTCAATATGTGCAGTCAATAAAAATATATTTGAGAATTCCCAGATTCCCCTATTATCATGACGGGAAATCATAATTATAATAAAGACACGGAGGCGAGTATTATGCTATCTTTTCTTTAATTAAGCCGATAGCAGCAAAGTAAATCTCTCAAATACAACAACAAAAGTATTTAGAGAGAAAAATACAGTTTAACAATACATATAACAATAGCAGGTAATGGTACTGTCCAACTCCCTGCTGTCCAATCGCCAGGTAGACCGCTCCATAAATTCCTTGGTAACCCTTGGCTCCTCCTCTTTTCTTGATGCGAGACGGGCTACCATCTTCCTCAACGAAATCGAAACAATGGAAGAATAATCATCCTTTGACAAACTCCAACAGGAAGTTAAAAACCTTCAACGTAGACTCCAACTTGAAGCTGAATAATGGAAGAATATTCATCCTTCAACAAAAACCTCCAACATGAAGCTCAAGCTCTTCTCCAACAAACAGAACAACGGAAGAACTCTTCATCATCCAATGAAAGCTTCGACATGAAGTTTAGGCTGTCGGAAAATAAATTTATTAAAGATCACCAAGAGCTTATATTAAGAAGGTTTGAAAAAATCCGTAATGACTATTGAAACATTAAAACCTAATAACTAAATATAAAGGGTGGGAATAACCCAATTATCGGGTGGGATAATACTCGCCTCCATGTCTTTATTATAATTATGATTCCCCGTCATGATAATAGGGGAATCTGGGAATTATCCCACAAGACACGGAGGCTCATATTATGCTAGTTCAAAGCTTAGTTAACTAGTGATTGTGACGTGTGAAACACTGGTTTAAAATAACACTCCCTAAAGGTGGATTCTCTGGACCAGTCTGCTGTTTTAAGATGTCTACAAGACGAAATCCACGGAAGAAAAAACCTCGGAAGCAGAAACACTCCGGGATGAATGAGCTCCGAACACGGAGACGACTACACCAGCTTCTGACATGATCCATTTAACCCACCCAGCGAGTGTGGTGGAAGTTACAGAATTGTATGGTTTGCGTAAGGATATGAATAACCGTTGGGATTGGAGTGACCTGTTAGGGGCAGAAACTCTTCCATATTCTTTAAAACAATTACTGGGTAAAGGATAGGACACTGTGGCAAAACTGGATAGAAGACCTCTGACAATGAAGTCTTTGTCCTATAGGAAAATTTAACATTTCTCCCCGTGTCAGGTAAAACTTCTTCCCGTTAAGTTTAGGGCTCGAACGTGTGAGACTCTATTGCACGAAATCAAGCAAAGTAAAATGGCCGATTTCACAAAAATCTATTTAACCTCCCTGGCGGTCTAATTTTTCAAAATTTTGCATCTAAAAGCGTTTAAATATTTTTTTTTTAAAGGAAACGTGTTTTTATATATAGTACGCCGGTAATAATTGGGAATAACGCACTGAAATCCGTGCAAGCAAGAGTCTAGTAAACACACGGGGCCATATTACATACTTGGTGCTAACTTAACCAGAGCTGTTGTAAACTTCCCAGAGCCATTATAGCCTATGGAGGTTTTAAGTTTACAACAGCTCTAAGTTAGTACCAAGTATGTAATATGGCCCACTGAGTCCGATAAACTTTGAAACACGACATAATAATTTATTATCCCAAAAATAATTATCCAAAATAAAGCTAATATGTATTTATTTATTTATTTGCAAAGTATTTTACCAGGAAGGATACGTTGAGATTTCTCTCGTTTTCAAGTATGTCCTGGGTTCAAGAACATTGAAATTATATTCAATCACATAATCAAACCAAAAACACTGAAATCATTCAGAAAACAAGCGTGCAATATTAGACTATGTATGTATGGTCCGTTTCTGATCCTTTAGTGCCACCTAGTGGCCGTTCATGAGCAGGTCATGCTACTGGAAATTAACATTGGAATATTCTTTTTTTTTTAGTTTGCTGCCTGGTCCCGCCCCCTGCATCATGTGACTCACAGGGAGCATTACCAGGAAGAAAGTTGCCACGATCACACTGCAGGGGACAGCAAGGGAGCGCAGGATGACGTGAGTATACAGCCCGAGTGTGACTCAGGGTTACAGTTCGCGGTAGCGAAATTTAACCCTGAGTCACACTCAGGAATACCACCAGAGAGGTTAATAGACAGAGTTTCATTCTCGGGCCACTAATCCATAAAATTAACTAGAATGACATCCCAGATGTTAGAATAATGGGAACGAAGGGTCGTTTACACTGTATACCCTTCAATAACCTACATGTAATGGGGTGCTTCCCAGCAGGAATACCAATAAAACCCTGATGTGAAACCGGTATCGCTGATTTGAAGTTATTAATCGTGCGATACGCTTTACCATCCTCAAATAGATGTGTGAAGAAAACTAAACAAGTTACTCAAGGAACTGATATGGGATCAACTTGATGTTCCATGCACCAAGAAACCCATGAGTTCCGTGCGGTATCATATTTCCTCCTAGTAGAGGGGGCCCAGGAACTCAACAAAAAGGAGGCAGATGCATCCGAAATGTTGACTGAAGGCCAGGGAATATCCACAGTTTCAGGAGATGCAGGAACCATGGTTGAGAACTCCATAAAGGTGCTATAAGCACTATTGTAGCTAATTGTACTTGTACTAGTCTTATTACTGTTGAAATAAGAATGAACAGAGGGAAAGCGTCCCTAGCATCGAGGTCTGGACCAGAGCATCCGTGGCCAAAGCCATGGGTCTGGTCTCCAACAGTAGTATTGTGGTAAAGGAATATTAAGGCGAGGCACCAACAAATCTATAGAAAAGAGACCCCAGAGGGATGACAAACTGGCAAATACCCTGGTGTCTAATCTCCAATTGCTGGAGTCTATCAGATACCTTGAATTCCAGTCCGCCATTACATTGCTGAACCCTGGAATGTATTGGCCTGGACTGAGAGATTGTGAGGCTGGAAAAATCCTGAAAAGATTTTGCTGTCTTTGCCAACTGTTTAGACCTGGGGCCACCTATAAGGTTGATATAACGCACAGCGGACAGGTTGTCCATCTTCAGGAGTATGGAACTCGCCTGTAAATGCCTGATAAAAGTTGAATAGCAAACAATCCTGCAAGGAGTTCTAAACAATTATATACAATCCTATCTCTGTGGAAACCCAACTGACACCTGTGGAAAGCGATCCGCAGCGCGCCCCAGCCAGATCTGCTGGCATCTGACTCTATGACCAATTCTGGAGTTGGATGGATGATGGCTTTGCCGTTCCAAGACTCTAAATAATTTAGCCACCACTGCATCTCCAATTTCGACTCGTCGTCCAGAGAGATGCGATCTGGGTAAAGCCATCCCCTCCGCAGAAATCGTGCTTTCAGACGTGGAAGAGGTCGACAATAAAGCGGTCCTGAAAAGACCACTTGTATTGCTGCGGAGAGTAGGCTCAGGAGGTGAGCTAACCATCTCAGAGAGAATTCTTCTGCAGATAGAAGATATCTGATTTCTCTGTGAATCAGCCGAACTTTGTCTGAAGGCAGAGAAAGAGCCATCTCCATCGTAGCTATGGTGACACCTAGAAATTTAATAGACTGTGTTGATGTAAGAACCGATATTTTGTAGTTTATCGGGATTGTCAGATAGGCATCTTTCAATCTTATTTTGACCATCCAATCTTGTGGAAATAAAACTCCTTTTAATGACGGAATGTCTTCCATTTTGAAATGATTGTACACAACGTACTCGTTTAGGTGTCTTTTTCAAATTGATACTGGGTGGAATTCTCCGCCTTGGGATGTTGGTGTGAAATTATAATCACCAAAAATCCTGATCTTCTCGAACCCCTATAACCACTTTGACGGTGCAATTCTGGTCCATTGTGGAAAAAAAGGTGGGGTCCTTTTGGGTCTCTAGTTAAGAGGATTTAAAGGCACCTCTTGAGGTGGAATAAGGTTTGGCGAAAAACCTATTCGAGAAAGCTTTCCTGATATTAGCCTTCATCTTACCTGTGGTCAAGAAGGACCTTGTATAATCGGTCATCTCCTCAAAGATGCCTTCTCCAAATAACTGACCCTCAGTGTTGGGACCAGGCTCATTATTATTATTATTGTCATTTATATAGCGCCAACAGTTTATTAGGTCGCCACTTTAAGGTCGATCCTGAGGAGAATTGAGCGTCTCCTTTTCGCTTGATAAAGCTGTGTTATGTAACCAAAAACACAGACTAATCTCTGTACTCGGCCCCTGTGTTCAAACAGGACTGGTTTCAATAGTGAGGAAAACCTTAATTATCCCACAAGACCCGGAGACGAGTATTATGCTATCTTTCCTTTACTTAGCCGATAGCAGCAAAGAACAATCTCTCAAATACCAAAGTATTTAGAGAGAGAAAAATACATTTAACCCCTTAACGCCGCAGGACGTACATTTACGCCCTGCATTAGGCGGGCTTTGGCGCCGCGGACTGGAATTCACAATATCTGATAGATTCCAGCGACTGGAGATTGGATACCAGGGTGTTTGCCGCCTTGTCATTCCTCTGGGGTCCATTCTCTATAGATTTATTTGCGTCACGCCTCAATACCCTTATTCCAGATTATAACAGCTGGAGACCAGACCCCATGGCTCTGGCTACGGATGCTCTGGTTCAGACCTGGCCTCTAGGGACTCTATATGCGTTTCCTCCGTTTTCCCTCATTCTAACAGTAATTCGATTTGATACTATCACAGTTAGCTACAGTTGTACTCATAACACCACTCTGGAAGTCTCAATCATGGTTCCCACGACTTCTGGAGCTAGTTGTAGACACTCCCAGATTGATTCGAATCTCCGACTCCACCCTGACGGACCCAGAGGGATCACTTCAGAATCTCATAGATTCCCACTCAATGTGGTTAGTAGCGTGGAAAGTTTCAGGGGTCAATGGTCTTCCTTCGAGGTATCGGAGGCAACTGCCTCCTTACTGTCGAGCTCATGGGCACCATCTACTAGAAGGAGATATAGATCAGCATGGAACACATGGGTTACTTGGTGTGTGGAACAACAGGTTGATCCCATATCGGCTCCTTTGAGCAATTTGTTAAAATGTCTCACTTGTTTATTTGAAGATGGGAAAGCGTATCGCACAATTAATAACTTCAGGTCAGTGATATCTGCATCACATCAAGGGTTTAACGGGGTTCCTGCAGGGAAACACCCAATTGTATGTATATTGTTAAAGGGTATACGGTGTAAGAGACCTCCTCGTCCTCGTTATTCTAACACCTGGGATGTTAATCTTGTGTTTAGTCTGTTGGACAGGTGGCCTGATAATGAAGTTTTGTCCATTAAACAAACTTCTGCTAAATTAGCCATTCTACTTTGCTTGATCTCCTGCAAAAGAGTCTCAGACGTTCGGGCCCTGGATTTAGGGGGTAGATGTTTTTCCCCCACAGGAGTGAAATTTCTGGTTTCTAATAGGACAAAAACTTCATTGTCAGAAGTTTTCTACCCAGAGTTCCCACAACGCCCTAGTTGGTGCCCGGTGCGTTGTTTAAAAGAATATGAAAGAGTGTCTGCCCCTAACAGGTCACTTCAATCTCTACGTTTATTTATTTCTTTACGTAAACCATATAAATCTATAACTTCTACCACACTCGCTAGGTGGGTTAAATGGATCATGTCAGAAGCTGGTGTGGACGTCTCCGTGTTCGGAGCGCATTCTTCCCAGAGTGCTTCTGCTTCCGGAGCTTTTTCCCGTGGATATCGTCTTGCAGACATCTTAAAAACAGCAGACTGGTCCAGAGAATACACCTTTAGGGAGTTTTATTTTAAACCAGTGTGTCACATGTCGCATTCATTAGTTACTTAAGCTTTGAACTAGTATAATAAGAGCCTCCGTGTCTTGTGGGATAATTCCCAGATTCCCCTATTATCATGACGGGGAATCATAATTATAATAAAGACACAAAGGCGAGTATTATCCCGCCCAAATACTAGAGTGTTTTTTCCCACCCTAATATCTGAGGATAATGTTATACGTTCAATAAGTGTTATAGATTGGTCGATTTTTTTTTTTTTTTTTTTATATATATTCCTTACGTAAGCTCTGTTGACCTTTTAACATGTTGATTTCCCTGACAGCTTGAGTGTTACACGGGAAGTGGTATCAGATCTTTGCGGAATTCACGTTGGAGATCGTTTTCGCCTGAAAGAATGAAGTCCTTCCGATGTTCATTGAATTAAAGAAGACGTTTGTTACGTCTCGCATCAGAAAAGAGGAGGAGCTAACGGCGGTCAGAGGATTTATGGAGTTGGGCTGTACCATTGCCTGGACTGTACCAATGCTTGTTATGGTTATGTATTGTTTAAATGTATTTTTTTCCTCTCTAAATACTTTTGTTGTGGTATTTGAGAGATTGTTCTTTGCTGCTATCGGCTAAGTAAAGGAAAGATAGCATAATACTCGCCTCCATGTCTTTATTATAATTATGATTCCCCGTCATGATAATAGGGGAATCTGGGAATTCTAAGTGTTCATTTCTACATTTCCTCTGATATGCTGTTTAACCCCTTAAGGACCAGGGCTCTGTAAAGCCAATCATTAATGATGTAGATGTTACGTTATTTGTCATCGGCTTAATAAAATCTTTATCACACTCCTTAGATTTAAGCGTAATATTCCAGTATTTGTATGTCATGTACCTCTCCCGAAGGGCCTATGTGAGCATACAATTATTATTGTGTTAGATCTATAGTTTTGGTGGAAGGGCTTACTGCTTCTTCATTAGTAACACAACGTGAATGTCTATCATAAAGCGTACAAGCTGAGTCCCTAGAGTCTCTGACTATCCATTGTCATATATACCTTACATTCCCTCATCTAACAGGATAGTAGCCAGTCCCTGTGCATTTTTACCCCTTAAGGGTGGCTAGGTGTCGTGTGTGGGTCTGTGATGGCGATATTTCTATACATCCTACAAATCCGCCACTTCACGGGCAGGTTATGGGGACCTCCTAGGCACGATATTTGAAGGAATTTTTAATTATTTTTTTTCTTTTCAAATGTAAAATATTATTTTCAAGTATACATCAACATACAATAATCTAAAGATATCATAGCGGTATAGCGCATATCAAATAGCCATAGTGGCAAAGTAACAACATCTGTAACAGAGATATGATGAACAATCTACTGGTAGAGATAACCGTTAAGTCCAGCTATAATAAGGTGATCGTTGCTCCTGGTCTATAAAGAAAATATAAAAAAGTTTCAATTGCGAGGGCAACTTTAATAGTTAGCGAGAAAAATAAGCCTTGCTGTCATGGGGGTCAGACTCAACACAGAGATACAAACTGACCATACAGGGAAACAGGACATAAGACAACATGTAGGGTAAGGAGTATAAGAGCGGTGTATAGGAAAGATAAAGAAAAGAGGAGCAATAGGGAGGAGAAAGTAGGGGACAGAAAAATATGTTAGTGATTAGGAATGAAGTCGGGAGAATTTTGAGATCGGAAGACTATAGGGATAATCGGAAAGGGATATAAATGTCCACAGTCCGGGAAAACAGCAATTATTCAAATTTCTTAGTCCTCGCCTCCCTCCTCCTCGCTCCGTATTAGTGACCGAAATGCCAGAGAGAAACAGTATTCATTCCAGTGATACCAAACCTCCAATGAGTGCTGTGCCAGTTCTTCTATGGAACGTAGTGTTTCAAGTCTGTCAACCAGGGTTTTAGTGGAGGGAATGGATGCAGATCTCCAATATGAGTATAAGTGATCTGGCAGTCAAAAGAATGCGAAGTAAAAAGGGTTTCTTCAGATTGTTCACCGAGTATGGGACATGCAGGAGCAAGAGAGTCTGAGGTGTAAAGTCTAAGATTACATCTGTGGTCTTCTCAATTAAGGAACATATTCGCTTCCAGTACACCTGGATAATTGGACATTCCCACCAAATATGTATATAGGAGCCAAGAGATGAAGAGCAGTGCCAACAGTTTGGGGAGGTGGTAATATGGTATAGCGATGTGAGGGCTGGGGTGCGGTACCAGAAAACCAGGAATTTATATGATGATTCGTGAAGCCTAGCGATCTTGGAGCCATAATGTACCAGTGAGAGTGTTTTAGTCCAGGTCTCATCAGAGATAGGCGTTTCCAGAATACGCTCCCATCTGGCCATAAAGGCCGGTGGTTCAGAGTCCACTGTTTACAGCAGTTTATAAAGCGTTGAAATGCCATGCTCTAACGTAATCGCTTGTTTACAAAATGATTCAAATGTAGATAAAGTTCGGAGCAGTGAAGAGTTACCTGGTAGGGCTTTAAGAAAGGATTTAATTTGATGATAGCCAAAAGTTTCAGTGAAATCAATTCCGGCCTGGTGGGATCTGCCAATGATACAAAGTTACCATTCTGGAGGACATGGTGTACCCGAAGGCAAGAAGAATCCGTAAAGCGACTATGTAGAGATGGCTTCACCCTCATAGGAAAGTCTGGGTTGTGGGACAATGGGAGTAGTGGTGAGGGGAAGGACGAGAGAGCGTATTGGACCCGGAGTTTATGCCATAGCAATAAAGTGCTACCAATAGTGGAAGATGCGATGGCAATGTCTCGTATCCCGGCCAAACGAAGCCATGGGAGAGTTTCTAGCGGACGTCCTGCTTGTTTTTCCTCTAAATAAATCCATTTCTGATCTGGGGAGCTCGACATCCAGTCAAGAATCCTCGTCAGATGCGTAGCATAATAATAAAGCTTGGTATCTGGGAGTGCGAGACCACCAGAAAGTTTGGGTTTACACAAAGTGGAATACTTGAGACGTGGGCGACCTTTAGGCCAAATGATTTGTGAGAACAAACGTTGCAGTTTCAGGTGGAAAGAAAACGGGAGAAGGATGGGGAGGGTCTGTTAAAGATATAACAATCTAGGTAGAAGATTCATTTTAATTACATTTATCCTCCCTAACCAGGATAAAAAAAATTTAGTCCATAAGGCCATGTCTGAGCAAAAGGCTTCTAGAAGGGGTGTAAAGTTAAGATCAAAGATCTGAGAAAAGGTAGCGGATAGGCGAACCCCTAAATAGGTAAGAGATGTGTGGCACCAGCGAAACGGGTATTGTGCCCGTATAGCCTGACAGGGGGCATTCGGGAGGGCAACCTTAAGAATTTCCGACTTTGACTCATTAATTTTAAGACCTGCCAGGGAGCCATATTCCTGCAATTCTCGCATTACTTCCGGTAGTGCTGTTATTGGGTCCGGTAATAAAAAGAGCAAATCATCCGCATATGCAGAGATTTTATGTTCGAAGTGGGCGCCTTGGACCCCTCGGATAAGGGGGATTTGTCTGACGGCGGTCAGCAGTGGTTCTAGGCATAAGGCAAAGAGAAGGGGGGAAAGAGGGCACCCCTGACGGGTGCCATTGCAGATCCGAAACGAGGGGGAGAGTGCGCCATTCACTTTGACCCTTGCGGTCGGAGAGTCATACAAAGCATGAACCCACCCTAAAAACTCTTTCCCAATCCCAAAATGATGCAGCGTTCGGAAAAGAAAAGGCCAGAGTACCCGGTCGAATGCCTTCTCGGCGTCTGTGGAGATAAAAGGAGGTGGTGAGTGTTACGTTTCGAGGACACTATTGCGTTTAAGGCCCGTATCGTTGCGTCTCTGGCTTCTCGTCCCGGGATAAAGCCAACCTGATCTGCTTCCACCATTTGCGGTAAAAATCGTTTGAGGCGATTTGCCAGGATCCGTGCTAGAAGTTTAACGTCACTATTTAAAAGTGAAATAGGACAGTAATTCCCGCAGCAGGTGTGGTCCTTATCTGGTTTGGGAATCAAAGTAATTGTCGCTGCTAGGGAGTGGGGTTGAAAGTGGCCACCTTCACGAATCGCGTCAAACAAAGCAGTAATGGTGGGTAACAAGGTGTCTACACACCGCTTATAGTACTCGATGGGCAAGCCATCTGGGCCAGGGCTTTTGCCATTCTTTGTGGATTTTATTGCTGACACAATTTCTTCGGTGGAGATAGCGGCATCTAGCGACGTGCGATCCGTCAGAGTGAGAGTGCACCTAATCGTGGTGGAGAGATACTCCTCCAAGCGAGGGGTTGTTAGTTATTGTGTATCTCCTTCTTCCAGGTTATAAAGGTCCCTGAAAAAGTTTAGGAATGCTCCGGTGATCTCTCGAGGGCTGGTAGAAAGAGAGCCAGTGGACGTGCGAATTTGAGGGATATACGCTTTAGTACGTTTAGCCGGAAGGATCCCAGCTAACAGGCGCCCTGGGCGATTTTCGTTTAAGGCAAAGAAAGATCGGGATTTCAGTGCCTGGAAGCGGATAGAATCATTTAAGAGTTTATTAAGGCTTTGGCGTTTCACTAATAGTCGTTGATAGACTTCAGCATTAGAAGAGGATATATGTTCCAATTCCAAGGTCCGAATTTCCGCCATAAGAGAGCTACGGTCATTGTCCCGTAATTTTTTACGGGCAGTTCCCCGACTAATAAAGAAGCCTCTGATTACAGCTTTATGGGCTTCCCATAGTACCGGTAGTGGGGTGTCCGCAGGAGTATTTTCTGTAAAATATTTCTCGAGAGTAGAGGTCAAGTCCGCGTGGATAAGAGGATCTTCCAAAAGTGAAAGATTGAGGCGCCATTGACGTTCTTTTGGGACAAACAGAGGGGAATGGACGGATAAGGAGATTGGCGCATGATCCAACCAGGTGGTAGCAGTGATGTCGATGGTGCGGAGGAGGGGAATATCACGGTAGCGCATAAAAAAATAATCAATACGGGTATGAACTTTATGAACTGGTGAGAAAAAGGTAAAATCTTTCTCGTCTGCGTGTAGAGCGCGCCAGACATCAACTAGTTGGTGTTCATGTAAAGATCTGCGAATTTGACAGAGAATATTTGATGGGGTTGCCGATGCTCTAGATGAGGAATCAATGTATGGTTCAAGAGGTACATTCAAGTCACCTGCTATAATTGTGATGCCTTGTTGGAAAGAGTCCAGGGATTTAAGCATGCGAGTCAAGCAGGTATGTTGTTTTTTATTGGGCAAATACAAGGATGCGAAGGTGTATACCGTATCAACTATTTTCCCGCGAACAAAGAGGTACCGTCCACCCTCGTCCGTTTCCGTGGCATCCACCACAAAGGGTACATCTTTAGAGATCAATATTGCAAACCACGGGATTTGCTCAGAGTGTAGTTACTGAAAAACATAGTAGGGAAGGCGGCATCACCGAAGTGAGGGACTGATCCAGCACGGAAATGAGTTTCTTGGAGGAAGGCGATAGACGTTTGCATAGATCGTAGATCGCGCAATAGGCGTGAGCGCTTTTCAGGGATGTTGAGGCCCCTGACATTGTAGCTAATCAGTTTGAGATCCTTGGGCGCAAATGGGGCAGCGCTAGATGACATTTTTAGGGTGTAATCTAAGGAAAGATAAGTGAGGGGCAGTTATTATGGGAAAGCAGTAGAGAACAGTCAGCTGTAGAGGAGGCGGAATGAAGAGGGAAGAAAGGAGGTAGCAGAGACACAGTGTTAATAAGTGATAGAATAAAGGAAAGACAGATAAAGATAGAGAGGGAGAGAGAGAGAGAGCGAGAGAGAAAGAGGCTAAGGAAGGGGAGGGGAATCAAGACACTGGGGAGGGAGACAGATACAACACAATGAGGTATTGAGTGCACCGACCGTGGCGTCACGCACAGCCCCAAGATCTGAACGACCGAGAGGCCGGACCCACTGTCGGGTTCGGTAGCACTATTCCTCCGGGGGAGTGATAACGGGACCGGTATGCAAGTGTAGTGCAATAACACACCAAAATGAACGAGTAAGATGGAATATCAGAGACCAGCAACAACGGTGCAGCCGAACCGATCAGACAGAAAAAATGCACATTGATATGAGACAAAGCAAAGAACGGGCCCAAGGGATATGAATTTTGCCGTCAGGTGGTAAAAAAATGTCAAGGCGATAGACAAGGTAAGGAGGGGGAGGAAAGAAAATTCAAGAGCCACAGAATCAGCTTGCTGGGAACATGTTCAATATAAGAAAGCTTTAAAGAAGTATAATAAGGTGTCAGTACAAATAATACGGAAAAGCAGAGAGCGTAGCACCAGATAAACAATCCCCCCGTCCCAGGGAACAAGTCCCATCCTCCTGAACATTACTGCAAAAGCAAAAAAAAAAAAAAAGGGGGGAGGGTAATAAGAGGGAAAACCCAAATCAAAGGGCGGCAATAGCGTCGTTATGGAGGGAGATATCGGAACCATAGATAAAGTGAGGAGGGGAAGTACATAAAAATCTAAAACATGAAACCTGTTTAATGGGGGCTTGTGCTATACAGCAAGGTTATAAGGGCATTAGAGTGATAGTGCTATAATAGGGAGGAATCATAGTCGCAGCTTTAAACATGCAAACCCCCCTATCAGAGGATAGATCTCCCCCTCCCAGACTTCCCGTCCTGCAGCAAAAAAAAAAGGGGGGGGACACCCAGAACAGACAAGAGATAACCTTAACTGAATTGAGATAAGGTCTGCACTCAGACTGGAGCCCCTTAGATATTATATGAAAAGCTATTCATCCTTCCACAAGTCACCTCCTTGCTGTCCTATACCTCGAAAGAGGAAAAAATAATCGGTGCAGTAGATGGGTGAGGGCCCTAACCCAACCCATAGAAGGTGTCATATATAACAAACCCCACTTTCCCACAAATGCAGGTGTCCCCCCCAGAAAGGAGGCTACAGTGTTCCGTCGCGTAACCTTGCAGGCCATGTCACTGCGATGTACCTCTTCTCTCAGTGTGAGGATGGCAGGGAATCGCGGGACGCCGACCGGAACAGGCCACTAGGTCCGGCTTGTCGGGAGCGTCGAAGGGTCGATAAATTACAGGCAGTCATTCCGTCGGTGCCGGGGCATGTGGTGATGGAGGCGAGCGTGGGCCGTCTCGAGGAACACCTCTCTGGGGAGACCGCTGAGGTCTGGGGGGGCCCGCAGAGGTAGTCATCCCTATCGTGGTGAACGGCAGGCGTTCCCAGTCCGGTACCTCAGTAGGGGGAAGGTCGAGAAGGGCCAAAAACGGGGCCACGTCCTTTGGCGAGCGTATGACATGATGTGCGTCATTCTTGCGAGTGTGGAGGGCAAAGGGGAATCCCCAGCGGTAGGGCAAGCCTGCTTCATGTAGGGCCCTCATGACAGGACGTAACGCTCTACGAGCTGACAGAGTGTAGGATGATAGATCTTGAAACAGCTCGAAGGTCTCACCATCAAAGGACCATTTTGACCGGCCATGAAAAAGGGCAGGTGGCAAAGTATGTCTCTCGGGGTGGAACGGGCATTGATGGTCGGGGCTCGGAATACTCTATGTGCCCGGTCTATTGCTCCGTTAGGTAAGGGTGGGCACCCCAGCAGATGTGTAAATGCTCGGAGGAGGAAAAATTTCACCTCCGTCACCTCTTCGCTGACTCCCCGTATCCGGACATTATGCCGCCGGGACCGGTTCTCCAGGTCGTCTATTCGGCGGTGCATTTCGGAAAATCGTATATCAGCTTGTGGTTCTGGCTTTGTGTCTAACACGGAGCGTGATGTCGCTCCCTTTTCCAGAGCCGCAACACGTGCATCGATTGCCGTAATATCTGCTCGAACCTCCACCATTTCCCATCCGAAAGTCACCTGTAGTTGATCAACCATGTCCTTGAAGTCCTCCCTGGTTGGAACCTCAGCCCGGGTTGGTAGTTCTGCTATCAGGGATTCGAGGCGCCGGATGGTCGATTGGCCCCCGGACCATGAGGCATCCGATGGAGTTGGGGAGGACGCCATATTAGAGTCCTCGGGTTCAGAAGGCCGCGACCGTGAAGTGCCGAAAAAGGCTTCAATAGGGCCCGTGGAAGGTCTGTCAGGCTTGTGTGTGGGTTTCCGTGAAGATTTGCGGCGGGAGGTGCGGATCATGTCCCAAGGCTGATGCGGTGGAGCAGTGCAATCGGTTACGGCTGAGAGAGCTCCCGAACTAAGCGTCCATCTTGGATTCCAGCCAGGTCACGCCCCCTCATTTTTATTTTTAACCCTTATTTTATGGAAGACTCAGTCCCTTTTAAAAACGTTTTTTAAACTTTTTGTCCTTGTTTCCGGACCCCCATACACTTTTTATGGCAAATATCGTGCATATATTCCCTCTTGGAGGGCACTCTATAAATCGAACTTTTGAATTTGGTTCGTGTTCGCGTTTGAACTCAGACTTTTGAAATTGTTCACGTTCGAATGTGAACCGAACACGGGGGTGTTCGGCTCATCCCTAGCCATAGGCAGTTGGTAGGAAACAGATTTTCATTGTTAACGCTTACTTGTAATTTCTTATTGATAGCCAAAATTAGGAAATGCCTGTGAAGTCTAACGGCTCAGAGTAGAGAAAAAGCATTTCTATTCTGTCATGTACTAAGTTGACAAATGTGTTGGCTGAAATGCTTTTTTGAAATTGTTTGACATGTCAAATGTTTATTGGTTTGTGATCCATGATTCTGTGACCCTCCCATTGTAACAAAACTGGGTGTCCTGCTTGCAAACTTCCAGAATAAGAGAAATCTCCAAGACAGAAATTTGTGTTGTTCTTTATTCTCACTCGAGTTAGTTTCCACCTATGATCACTGGACCAGATGACAAAGCAACACCTCTCCTATCATCAGAGCTTGGCCAGTCCTGTTGATGATTTTGCAGAATACATTTCAATTTGGTGTTAGGTTGATTCGTCAAATCCCACTTCTTACAACAAAGAGTACAGGTTTAAATATATAGAACCTATTCCTCTTTTTGGATGGGTTGCTAGTTCAAATTTTCAAACTTGTGTAGCGCTCACTCCCGGAGGAGCCGCTGAGATTAAACCTCGGGTCAGTCTCCCCGCACTAGGGAATAAATATACTCCAGCACCGGTGTGGGTTTTATAAATTATATAGTTTACTAGAATAAACAGCACATAAAGAATAACACAGTGTTCAAATGTATATTTACAGTATTTCGTAATGCGGGAAACACGCAGCGGAAAAGAAATACGATGCTTCATATTTCGAGGAACCGCGCAGCGGAAAAGAAATACAAGGTTTCGTAACACGAGAAACGTGCAGCGGAAAATGAATACGATGTTTCGTAATTCAAGAAACGCTCAGCAGAAAATAAATACGATGTTTTGTATTTCGAGAAGATGCGCAGCGGAAATAAATGCGAAAGTTATCTTTAACCCCTTTGTGATTGGGGAGTGAGTCCCGCACAGGTTGTGTCCCGGAATGTAAGTGTGTGTGTGTGTGTTGGTACCCGGGTACACTATTCAACTGGCCAGTGAATTGCTTAAGAGGTATCTTCAACTAGTCAAGTTGGGGCCCTGTGGGTTTTGGAAACAAACAGCAGCGTGCTTTCTTTAGTTTTGCAACGGCCTAGAAGGCCTCTCACCCATCCACCAGATACTTGAGGCTCCGCTTTACCCAGGACGTCTCTCCGCTCGATGTTGACTGGGGTCTCTTGGCTTCTGGATCCGCTGTCTGGCTTTCTGCTCCCGCCGCGACTTGTCCAGTTTACCGCCTGCTCTCCCAGTCCGATCGACCTGCGGTACTCCTAACTCGGGGATTCTCTGGCTTCCTCAATAACAGTTCAGGCAATCTTGTGGATCACTGGGTCTCCCTTTGGTAAGGCTGAGTAACCCGATCTGAAACTCCGTTGGGCCGCACCTGCGTTCAGGCCTGGACTCTGTTACGTTCTGCAGCACTGTGTCTTGTCTCTCTCACTCCCTGGCGCGCTCTCCCAGCTATCTCTACGAGGCTCAGGATGTAACCCTGTGTGTCCCACCCACTTCCTGTGTCCGCCCGCAAAGCATGCCGGGAAATGTAGTCTCAATGCAAAGTTCAGTGTCTCTCATCACGCTTGTCTCCCTCCGGTGGCCAAAAATAGGTACTGCCACGACAAGGATTTAAACACAGCGCTACACTCTCCCCCTCCTAGAACTCTTGGGTCTCTCCAAGGAGGTACAACAGTTGCATTACATTTCAACACAGTTTAGATAACATATACAGGTTCAGCAGCAAACATACAGTGGGTTAGATACACTTCTTCAAGTTGACTCATGCTTTGGGCTACCTCAGCTAACATAGCAGACACTTCGGGCAACCTTCGCAATGTGGTGACGGCCTCTTCAGTGCTATGTCCTGGTGAGTCGTAGGTGAGTCGCTGGGGCGGTCGAACAGAGCGTTTTGGTTCTGGCTCAATCGGTTCCTCTTCAGGTGGAAGTACTACAGGCGCTGGCTCAGTCCTTCTTTCTACGATGGGAGCAGACACCTCTTCGGAGTATGATCCCTCCAGTGAAGGCATAGAACTGTAGTCATAAGATTCAGCTTCAGGAACTACAGGGATTGCAATAGTCTCAGGAACTTCTAACTGAAATTCAGGAGCTTCAGGCCTCAAATTACTTTCCCACCGTTCAGGAACCGCGATAACCTCTTCAGGTTCCGGTGAGCGCATCCAGTCCAGACAAAAACTCTCTTCCTCACTGTCCCTTTTGCTCTCTTCGGCAACCCGGGTCTGCTGAGACCGAGTAACAGAAGGCAAACGTGGAGCAGGCGGATTCGGCAGAGGAAGTTCGTCCCCAACTGGCATCCTCACAGCTTCTCTCAAAGGTAACAAATGATTCCGGTGCCAGTTCTTGAGAGGCCCAGCCTTTCCATCCGGCCGGATTTGATACACTGGCAGACCCGGCAGTTGCTTGCAGACAATGTAGACTTGAGAAATCCATCTATCCGCCAACTTTTGCCTCGCAGCAGCACCCAATTCTTCAACAAAACCCTATCACCGGGTTGTAGATCCTGTGTCCGAACTTTCAAGTTATAGTTCCTCTTGTTCCTTTGCTCCCTGTTTCCTGAGGTCAATCTCGTGTTCTGGTATCTAGTCTGAAATTTCAACATTATGGGATCCAGCGGGAGTGCTCCTTTGAAGATTTGATCCATCAAAGCTTTGCTTGCCTGACTCGGTTGCACGCCCCCTTTAAGAATGACCTGATGGATGATTTTGTCCAGCCGCCAGACATATGTGGACAATTCTTCTCCTTCCTTTTGATAAGTGTGAGAGAACTTGTGGATAAGCTCGGCACAATCCTCCACTCCCCCGAAATTTTCCTGTACAGCTTCTAGATACTCTGCAGCAGTGCAGCCGGGCTTGTCTCTTTTTAGATTTCGAATGACATCTGAAGCAGGACCTCTTAGGCTCTCGATCAGCCTCTGTCTCTTCACGGTGTCAGCAACTTCCCATTCTTCCACCGCTTGCACTGCCTGATCTATCCAAGTCTCAAAGTCCTCTTCTCCAGTTGGCACAGGGACCTTACCAGAATAAAACCGTAACTTGCGATATCCGTAGTTTGGAGACGCAGCAGAGTTTTTTGCTAGTGTTTCCACCAGTTTCCCCATAGTGGTGAAAAATGTGGCAGGAGGGAACCCTGTAGTTGGGGTAACATTAGGAACATTTGCGTGATCACCACGTGGCATACTTGGCTGAATCAGTTGGACTTCCACCTCATCGGTCAGCTTCACGCTTGCGCCGTGAAAACATACTGGAACACCCTTTCTCCACTCAAAAAGAACATACGTGTGAGGGATATCTGTGTTCGCTTTAATGTCCAGGATTAACCCCTGATTATCTGGTGTCAGCGCGGCCACGGCCTGGCGAATCTGATCTTCGGCCCAAGTGTCTGCAGGAATATCCATAACTATACATAATTCTATCTGGCTACTGTGCTCTTCACACCATTTGGCAGCAGTGCCTGGATCCATATTTAACCCTTTAAATGCGGTTTTTCCAGAGACTGGATCCCGGACGAGCCCCCACGTGTAGCGCTCACTCCCGGAGGAGCCGCTGAGATTAAACCTCGGGTCAGTCTCCCCGCACTAGGGAATAAATATACTCCAGCACCGGGGTGGGTTTTATAAATTATATAGTTTACTAGAATAAACAGCACATAAAGAATAACACAGTGTTCAAATGTATATTTACAGTATTTCGTAATGCGGGAAACACGCAGCGGAAAAGAAATAGCACTGTGTCTTGTCTCTCTCACTCCCTGGCGCGCTCTCCCAGCTATCTCCACGAGGCTCAGGATGTAACCCTGTGTGTCCCACCCACTTCCTGTGTCCACCCTCAAAGCATGCCGGGAAATGTAGTCTCAATGCAAAGCTCAGTGTCTCTCATCACGCTTGTCTCCCTCCGGTGGCCAAAAATAGGTACTGCCACGACAAGGATTTAAACACAGCGCTACACTTGCATTATTTAACTTGAAATAAGCTTTTGCACTATCTTCTGTCTGGTCTTGCAGTTTCACACAAATAGATAATTTTTTATAAGCCATTTGACTAACCGCCCCGATCTTATGGACTAGCTTTTTTAAAGGCGCTTTATTCTGGTCGATTGCAAAGGGTCTTTTGGGATATAAATGATTGATGCTAAATAGAATAGTTTTTACAATCGGTCTGGGTATTGTATAGTGATCCTTTCCCTATGTTAATGTCCCTTGATTAAGAAATTGTTAATGCCCCCGTGGTGCAACTCACATGTATTGTAAAGAGTATTATATTGTAAAGATTAATATCTTTAAGTTAAGATATTGTTCCTGCCCCTGGGAATTGGGTCCCTATTTACCTGACCACTTGTTATTTCCTATTTGTGCGTGTTTTTTCCCTGATAGTGTAAACAGATTTTTTTTAAGTAGAATGGAGATTCTTGTTTTTTGTGTTTGGCCCAGTGAGAATAAAGGAAACTGCGCATTTTTGCGAACCCTTCCACTTTACCCTTTTAATTCCACCGTGTTTTTTTTTTTGCTATATGGGTGCCCAAAAATCCTCCCATGTACCCCAAAAACAATGGGCAAACTAGATAAGCACTTCAATAAGAAGTTAATGCCCCAAACTGGCCCTGCTGAAACACCCGCTGATTTTGTGCAACGTGTTGCTGGCGGCTATTTCACCATGCCATTTGTAGATTGTCTTGCTGGTTGGAAGACGTGGCACTACAGTCATGCATTCTTTTGACCCATTTCAAATTCAGGAAGCTTCTCTTCCTAACATATGTCAATGATAACAGGCTTATGCCTTGGGGACCAAAAAGCCTTCCCATAAGAAATATATGAAAGAATGTGGTAAAGTGTGGATTCACTTGTCCACTTCATATAACCCCATTTCTCAAACTCCTAAAGATGTATCTTGGTCCATAGTCTCTCACCTTACAATTCCCCTCCTTCTGCCCTTTCACAACCTACTCCCAAACCCTCTTCCCTTTATCCCAGTCTTGAACCTAATACTTTGGCAACTGTGGTTATGTCACGGCTCACTGCAGGGGTTAAGGATTCGAGCCCAATATGCTGTTACTCAGATGAAGAGGCAGAAAGGGAAGGTTGTAATCCAGAACATAGGTTTATTAAATGAACAGAAGTAAACCAAGGAGGGGAATCTGAATAACTAATAACAATAGATAGGAGCTGGATGGGCAGGATAATGTATACAGGGGACAGGATATACTTAGCAGAAGGGGTAGTCAGGACAGGACACTGAATAGCACAATAGGGCTAACAGAACAGATACTGGACTCTGAATAAAGAATAAACACAGGTGGACAGGAACTGAACACTAAATAAAGAAGGAAATACAAATCAGGGCTGACTGAACAAAAATGGAAACAGATACAAAAGAACACACTAACTGGTACAGAGGGTGGAGGATCAAAAGATACAGAAGGCAAAAGACAACATAAGATCAGGCTTGGTATCAGAAGGGTTATGACTGGAGAGTGGTTAAATCAGGCTTAGGTCAGTGGCAGGCGGCTGGCATAGAAGTGGTCAGAGTCCAGAATCCAAGGTCATACACGGGTTGATCAATAGATAGGATGATGGGAGTTGCAAAGGGATCCAGAAAATGGGGAATGCAAGAAATGTCCAGGAAGGAGGGCAGCAGAAATAAGGGAGTCCTCAGGATACCAGAAGGAGGGGTTTCTCAGGATACCAGATGGGAGGGGTTTCTCAGGATACCAGATGGGAGGGGTTTCTCAGGATACCAGATGGGAGGGGTTTCTCAGGATACCAGATGGGAGGGGTTTCTCAGGATACCAGATGGGAGGGGTTTCTCAGGATACCAGATGGGAGGGGTTTCTCAGGATACCAGATGGAGGGGTTTCTCAGGATACCAGATGGAGGGGTTCTCAGGATACCAGATGGAGGGGTTTCTCAGGATACCAGATGGGAGGGGTTTCTCAGGATACCAGATGGAGGGGTTTCTCAGGATACCAGATGGAGGGGTTTCTCAGGATACCAGATGGAGGGGTTTCTCAGGATACCAGATGGAGGGGTTTCTCAGGATACCAGATGGAGGGGTTTCTCAGGATACCAGATGGAGGGGTTTCTCAGGATACCAGATGGAGGG
Source organism: Leptobrachium leishanense (assembly GCA_009667805.1). Classification (NCBI taxonomy): domain Eukaryota; kingdom Metazoa; phylum Chordata; class Amphibia; order Anura; family Megophryidae; genus Leptobrachium; species Leptobrachium leishanense. The sequence continues at coordinate 40,968 of RXON01002352.1, forward strand.
GTTTCTCAGGATACCAGATGAAGGGGTTCTCAGGATACCAGATGAAGGGGTTCTCAGGATACCAGTTGAGCATCAGGCAGGTCAGTGCATAGCACACAGGTCAGGCTAGCAATGAGTCGTTCTAAGGATAGAAAAGACGATGCAGAAGCCCTGATTCAGAGGTGAGGCTGGATTAAATTGGCAATGCAGGCCCAGCCCACACCTGAGGCTGGAGAAGTGGAGGAAAAATCAGGAACGGATCCCTGAGTACTAGGACACCAGTCCAGGCAATAGCAAAATCAGGACTGGAATGGCTTCATTTGCCCTTTTTACCGCGTCTGCGGCGCGAATCATGACAGCACCCCCGCCTCAAAGACGCCCTCTGGGCGTCTAAAGCCCTCTCAAAGACCTCCAGATCCTCGAGTCGTACCAAAGTTCCATTAGAGGACCAAACTAACTCCGGTGACACAGGGTCAGCAGTTACCGCAAACATAGTGCCATTGATCGTTGTCCCCTTCACAGGTGGCACATGGGTGTTTGGGACTGGTTGGCTCTCGGAGTCGGATGAGGAAAAGCTGAGAGGGAGGAAGTCATTGATGGGATCACGATGAGGGACATATCCACTTGGGTAGGTTGCCGTGACAACAGATGGCTCAGAGTATAGGGTCCCCAGGTTGTTAGATCTTTGACGAAGTGGCCAGTTGCGGCGCCGTGCGGTTTCCTTTGGTCTTTCACTCTCAGAATCAGTAGTCTCCCAATCAATGTTGGAGTCCACGTGAGTGATTGCGGGTGTCCCACGAGTGGCAACAGTGGACAAGGGGCCTTCCATGGAACCGGTAAGAAGGGGCACCTCCCTTGAGGACAGTGGGGTAGGTACACCAGAGTCAATCGTGGTTACAAGAGGTGCAGTTTCTTGGGGACTCTGCACTCCTTGCTGCAGAGATACTTGGTTGTGCCGGGGTCCACTCGCGGCTTGGACAAGGGTACTCACTTGCTGTTGCAAGGTGGCGAGGGTTTTGGCAGCTGATGACGATTCTGTAGACTGAGTCACGAGGTTGTTGGTTAGCACCGCGATCTCCATGGTGGGTGGTATTTCTGCTTTGGCAGTGGGCACCTCAAGGTCTCCTCGCTCAACCCCCTGGGTTTCTGTGAGGGGAGCTGGGTCAAAGGTGTCCTGATCAGCAGTGACAGCGAGACCCAGAGAACCCTGAGGGCCACAGTTGGCACTACCAGCAGTGTAATTAGGCACCAGGTCCACGGTGGTGGGACAGATTGACATGATGTCCATGGGTTCTGTAGGACTTCCTTCCAGAACTCTGGAGGACTCAGGTTCTGTAATGGAGGCCGGTACGGTTCCTCCAGAAGGGACAAGTTCCTCCTCCATGGGTTCTGCGTTTTCAGAAGGTCCATAATCAGACTCAGACATATGGGGTGTCACATTAGGAGGTACTGCTGCCGGTATAGGTTGGGGTACCGGTTGTGGTATGGTAGCTGATGGGGTTGACGACTGGGGTGTGGGAACAGTTCTGTGAAGGGGAGCAGACCTTGATTCAGAAGCAGTCTTAGCAATGGGTGTTCTTTGGGGTGCTGACTTTTTTGGGGGTCTCACAGGGCAAACCGGCAAGAAATGCCCTTCTTGTCCACAGTAGATGCAGAGGTTGGCGGCGAAGCGTCGGTTGCGCTCCTCTGTGGATAACGGACCAGGTATTCTTCGTCTTGCAGGGAAGCACCTTTTAGGAGTAGGATTCCCAATGCTCAAAAGCATGCTGCTCAGAAAGTCTGCCAAGTGCATGATGATTTCTTGGATGGCTGTTTGGAGCAGCTCCTTAATGGCCTGAGTAACCACGGGCTCGAGGGTTAAAGGCTTCTGCATACTGTCACGGCTCACTGCAGGGGTTAAGGATTCGAGCCCAATATGCTGTTACTCAGATGAAGAGGCAGAAAGGGAAGGTTGTAATCCAGAACATAGGTTTATTAAATGAACAGAAGTAAACCAAGGAGGGGAATCTGAATAACTAATAACAATAGATAGGAGCTGGATGGGCAGGATAATGTATACAGGGGACAGGATATACTTAGCAGAAGGGGTAGTCAGGACAGGACACTGAATAGCACAATAGGGCTAACAGAACAGATACTGGACTCTGAATAAAGAATAAACACAGGTGGACAGGAACTGAACACTAAATAAAGAAGGAAATACAAATCAGGGCTGACTGAACAAAAATGGAAACAGATACAAAAGAACACACTTACTGGTACAGAGGGTAGAGGATCAAAAGATACAGAAGGCAAAAGACAACATAAGATCAGGCTTGGTATCAGAAGGGTTATGACTGGAGAGTGGTTAAATCAGGCTTAGGTCAGTGGCAGGCGGCTGGCATAGAAGTGGTCAGAGTCCAGAATCCAAGGTCATACACGGGTTGATCAATAGATAGGATGATGGGAGTTGCAAAGGGATCCAGAAAATGGGGAATGCAAGAAATGTCCAGGAAGGAGGGCAGCAGAAATAAGGGAGTCCTCAGGATACCAGAAGGAGGGGTTACTCAGGATACCAGATGGAGGGGTTTCTCAGGATACCAGATGGAGGGGTTTCTCAGGATACCAGATGGAGGGGGATACCAGATCAGGATACCAGATGGATGAGGGGTTTCTCAGGATACCAGATGGGTTTCTCAGGATACCAGATGGAGGGGTTTCTCAGGATACCAGATGGAGGGGTTTCTCAGGATACCAGATGGAGGGGTTCTCAGGATACCAGATGGAGGGGTTTCTCAGGATACCAGATGGAGGGGTTTCTCAGGATACCAGATGGAGGGGTTTCTCAGGATACCAGATGGAGGGGTTTCTCAGGATACCAGATGGAGGGGTTTCTCAGGATACCAGATGGAGGGGTTTCTCAGGATACCAGATGGAGGGGTTCTCAGGATACCAGATGAGGGGTTCTCAGGATACCAGATGGAGGGGTTTCTCAGGATACCAGATGGAGGGGTTTCTCAGGATACCAGATGGAGGGGTTACTCAGGATACCAGATGGAGGGGTTTCTCAGGATACCAGATGGATGGGTTTCTCAGGATACCAGATGGAGGGGTTTCTCAGGATACCAGATGGAGGGGTTTCTCAGGATACCAGATGGAGGGGTTTCTCAGGATACCAGATGGAGGGGTTTCTCAGGATACCAGATGGATGGGTTTCTCAGGATACCAGATGGATGGGTTCTCAGGATACCAGATGAAGGGGTTCTCAGGATACCAGATGGAGGGGTTTCTCAGGATACCAGATGAAGGGGTTCTCAGGATACCAGATGGAGGGGTTCTCAGGATACCAGATGGAGGTTTCTCAGGATACCAGATGGAGGGGTTTCTCAGGATACCAGATGGATGGGTTTCTCAGGATACCAGATGGATGGGTTCTCAGGATACCAGATGAAGGGGTTCTCAGGATACCAGTTGAGCATCAGGCAGGTCAGTGCATAGCACACAGGTCAGGCTAGCAATGAGTCGTTCTAAGGATAGAAAAGACGATGCAGAAGCCCTGATTCAGAGGTGAGGCCGGATTAAATTGGCAATGCAGGCCCAGCCCACACCTGAGGCTGGAGAAGTGGAGGAAAAATCAGGAACGGATCCCTGAGTACTAGGACACCAGTCCAGGCAATAGCAAAATCAGGACTGGAATGGCTTCATTTGCCCTTTTTACCGCGTCTGCGGCGCGAATCATGACAGGTTACAACTATTGAAACCAATACTAATCCCCTTCCTTCCCCTGAAGCCCTAACACAGAACCTAGGTACTTTAGGTGCCATCATAGGCCTACCACATGATACAACAGAATCTGACACAGAACAAGAAACCCTTGAATCCAGCACATATAATTGGCAAAATAAAACCCCATGTCTAAATTCAGTACATCCTCATGTTTATCCACTACCAACCCCACCCATGCAGGATACTCTCCCCAAATGCAATCTTTTATTGGCCAATTTGAACCCCAATTTCAGAGCATACTTACTAGGACCCAAACTGGTAAAACTATCAAACCCCCTGCCAGATTTCAGATGCCCTATTTAATTGCAGGAAATAATGTCGTTATATGCCCCCTGATATAGGAACCTTAAATTCTATAATTAAGGGTTCTTCTAGTCCCTGAATTTCGCCAACAGCTACAGTACAACACAGTATCTTAAACGGGTGACATGAGGGATGCAATTTACTCAGGAAGATTACAAGTTGATCATTAACCGTGTCATGGGATGTGCTGATGACATTGGTTTTGATTGGACTCGTGTGCTCTCACTCCAACCCCCCCATGCTCCTCTAATGGGTGCCTCTATTACACCCCAAAATTTGCCATTACAAACGTCGGTCCAGATTTGATATGTGGACAGAAGTTTGAACGGACTTGTAATTATGGAGCTCGTCGTGCCATGGTTGCAGCCATTGCATGCAAACAAAATGCCAAAGAATCTGTCACCGAATTCGTCCACCGGTTCCATAAGAACTGGAAGGAGGATGCCGGCATGACATTAGATGGAGATATGGGTCTCCTCTACACTCAAACTCTCATGGGTAATCTCAGAGATGATACCCAGAGAATTGCTAAACAGGTTTTGATAACTGGCCAACTGTTATTCCTATTGATCTTAAGAATAGGCTCCTTGTGAAAGATTCTGCTGGTTGCTTTGACCTGCAGCATTCTAAATCTATGCTAGCTGCTTTTAACGGTCCTTCAGGTCCCAGAGGTCCCCCAGGTAATACTGGCCCTCGCCCTAAACTGACTTATTATCAACACCCCACACGTACCCTAGGTACTTGTTTCATTTGTGGTGATCCAACTCACTGGCGTAACAAATGACCTCATAATCCCATGAATATTGGCAATACTGCTAAGAACCCCCAGCCATGTCCTCAGACAAGCAATGCTGTTACCTCTCCTAACAATTCCTTTAATGCAACTGGTCATAACATTGACTGGAAAAATCTGTCAAATGCATGATGTGGCCCAGAGGCATGCTCCATCTCATGTGTTCAGGTTTCAGAAACAGTTGGCCATTTGCCCCTAGTGATCCTTACTTTAGAGGGCCACGGAACTCCTTTTCTTGTAGATATTGGTGCTACCAATTCTACACTGACATTAGAGTGGTGCTTATGGTCAATTAAGCCTGCTGAGATGCCATTTTTGGGGATTACTGGAGTACTAACAGAAACTTTTGTGACCCCCACCCATTGCTATTTCTTCAGTTTCGTCCCCTGCCTCTGTCTCATTCTTTTCATGTTCTCCCTACCTGTCCTGTTAATTTGTTAGGCAGAGATTTGCTTTCTTTGCTTTCTGTGTCTATCTCTTGCATGCCATCTGGAGCTATACATGTTGATTTCTCTTTTTTTGCGCTTGAAGCTGCTGCTAGCAGTGTCCTCCCTCTCTCTCCCCCTTCCTCTTCCTCTTCCTCCCCCTCTGATCTTGAATTGTCTGTTCACTCTGATGTATGGGCCACTGATGATTATGATGTTGGTTCTATCTCTTGCACTCCTTACTCTACTGTCACAAGCAATATAATCTGTCACCTGCTAAAATTTAAGGAATACGTGAATTCATTCACTGCTTCCTTGCTACTGGCATTCTTCGTCCCATTGTAAGTTCCTACAACCCTCCCGTAAATCCTGTGCCTAAAGGAGATGATACCGCTTTACCCAGGATTTCCGATCTCTCAATGAAATCATCATTCCTATTTCTCAAATTGTATCTCACCTCCCAACCCTTCTCACCTCCATACCCCCAGACTCTACACATTTTACAGTCATAGACCTAAAAAATGCCTTTTTCTGTCCCAGTACATCCAGATACACAGCCCCTTTTTTGGCTTTTACTTTTGAAGGTTCCCAGTTTTCTTGGTCTGTCCTCCCTCAGGGATTTATCAATAGTCCTGTGTTTTTTTCCCCGAGCTCTTCATGAGACTTTGGGTTACAGTCCACTGGAAGGCTCCACCTTACTACAGTATGTGGATTAGCTCCTCCTTTGTAGCCCCTGCCAAGCTGCATTTCACACTGACTCTGTTGCTCTCCTCAACCACCTACACTCAGAAGGCCACCAGGTGTCCAGAAAAAAGATGCAATTTTGCTCAACCTCTGTCGCAATATTTGGGTTTCATTCTCACTCAGGGATCTTGCGTCCTCTCACGTCCCACATTCAAAGCCTGTTCCAGCTCAAGCGTCCTGCCTCAAACAGACACGTTGTCCTTTCTAGGGATGGTGAACTTTTGCCGCCACTGGATACCAGACTGTTCCTATTATGACTGTTCTTCGTGCATCTGCTGCTCGCACAGCTCCGGACCAAATTGTTTGGTCTCTGGACATGGTATCTGCCTTTTGATACGTTAAAGGAACTGTTGGCCACTGCACTGGAACTGGGGCTAACGAACCATAAACTGCCTTTCCACAACTAACATTTCAATGTTCTTGAACCCAGGACATGCATTGAGATTTCTCTCATTTTCAAGTATCGTTCCTGGTAAAATACTTTATAAATAAATAAACAATGGCGGCTGTTCTTGCACAGGTCCACGGGGGGGGCACTGCGTCCAACTGCATTTTTGTCAAAAGTCTTGCCCCGGGGTATGGCTAACTGCCGAGGAGAGAGGAAGCAGGATTCATGAGCTCTGCTCTGATTGTGACTTTTTGGTGTGTTTTCGCCAATTTTTTGAAGTATTCCCTCTCTCCCTTCGGCTCCGAGAAGCTTTGGATACTACCCCACGCTCTATGAGACAGCGTCCTGGGACATTTGGCTACCTGACTGCGGAATCGCCAACGTTTTTCTGGCTGGGGAATTTGTCCAGCGGCCATCTTGGGGCCTAAGATCCGAGGCCAGACCTGAGGATGAGTGAGGATCGGGGGTCGCCATCGCTGACACAGGATGATCAACCCTTGACTAAGGGTGATCTGCAGCTTCTTTTGGCTGAGTTCCGTGAGATGTGGAGGGCTGAATTTCTGCTGTGTTCCTGCCGCGCTGCTACGTATGATGCTGCTGTCCCAGTGAAGCGCCCGCATGTCGAACGGACCGAGATGGAGAGTTCCGGTGTCCCAGTGTGGAGGGTGATGACGCCTGACCCGATTGCGCCTCACTATGCAATCGTGGAGGGGGTGAGTGCGTCTCGAGCGGAGCCAGGGGACCCTATAGCCGTGCTGCTGCCGGATGTTTGGTTGCTGGGGGGGGCGTCGGACGCGTGGCAGGGGTGCCTATCGGATGCTGTGATGCCTTTGGAGGTGGCGGAGGAACATTCCGGAGGGACCCCCACAGCCGTGGGTAACACTGGATTGGGGGGCCGCCTTCCCCCTTCACTGGCTGGGCATGCTGAGGATCTGCTTTCTTGTACACCTGATGTCTTACCTGAGATGGAGGTCGGTGATCGGTGCGGAGACTGCCCTGGCCCGGTGGGGCCTTCTGCTGTGCGGTGCCTGGTCCCTCTGCTGGAGCAGCCTGCTGCCCTCGGATCAGTTCCGGTATTCGGGGATGGTGATGGCCGGTCTGCTGCGGCTTCACGTCCTGGCTGGCTTTGTGGATGGCTCTTCTGTCCCGCCGGGGTGCCTCATTTGGAAGGCCTGCTGCTGGCTGTATTGTGCATCATGTTGGCTGCTTGGATGACTTTACCCACCTGTATGTTTTTAGATGCCGGCTGAACCCCCTGTCCGCTTTGGCGTGCTCTCCGGAGCTATTCGCTATCCAGCCTCGGCGGGTGACCGTATCTGGGGCTGTTTATGCCGACCACCCTGATCTGAACTCAGATGACATTCTTTTGCAACATCTGCCCCCCTTGCGGACACCCCTTTGACTTTTGAGCTCCCCCCCCACACTATAGATGTTTATTTTTCTGTTGACGGAGATTCGCTCGACCACCTTAGTCTACACTGCTCCCCCTTATTTCTGTGTTTTCCCTGCCCCCCCTCATCCTGCTATATCTCCCTTGTACCTCTACCCTGTGAGTTAGGCGGTGAATCCTCCACACCATCCTGTTACTGATGACTTTTGAGACTTTTGGTTCTATACCGACACTTACCCCGCCAGCAATGGTGTACCCTACCTCCCCTCTCCCCCCCACCCCCTTTTTTTTTTTCTCCTGGCATTCGGGCTGCCCCGAGGTGTGCCACTATGGCACCTACCATGGCTCTGGTTGCCATACTTGGCCCTCGGGCTCCTGGGCCTTGTGACATTATCCTTCCACGGCCTCCTTCAGGAGTGAGCCGGGAAAGTCACAATATTGGCCTTTGCCACTCTCCTCTACCCCACCCAATTATATATATATCCCCTTTTTTTTTTTTCTCCTGGCATTCGGGCTGCCCCGAGGTGTGCCACTATGGCACCTACCATGGCTCTGGTTGCCATACTTGGCCCTCGGGCTCCTGGGCCTTGTGACATTATCCTTCCACGGCCTCCTTCAGGAGTGAGCCGGGAAAGTCACAATATTGGCCTTTGCCACTCTCCTCTACCCCACCCAATTATATATATATCCCCCTTTTTTTTTTTTCCCCTTTGCTCCTTTGCTGGTGTGTGGTCGGTGTAGTTCTCTTCATCCTTTCCCGCGGTTTGTTAACTTTCTGTTGCCAGATGTACTACTTTGAGGTAGACCTATATTTTCTTGCTTTGATGATGCAATGTTTCCTGCTGACAAGATAATTTTTGATTTCTATTTAGATGAGACCCCCCTATTTGGGGATGTTTATTGTTACTCTCCTGATGTACTTATGCTGACTGTTTATATACTGGCTGTCTTATTGCTGATGCTTTTTCGTCACATGTGGCCCTGCGAGGCCCTTACTCTTTCTGTCTATATGACGACCTAATTACAAAATAAAAAACTTTAAATACAAAAAAAAAAAAAAGTCTTGCCCCCTGTTTTCCAGGGAATGCCCAATTGTCTCTGCTCCTTGGCTGCCTGTGCCATGACTGTGGAAATGGTTCAGTCCTTAACACTAGGTACTGACACTTCTCCATACCCAACACAATGTCTTGCATGTACGTCGTAACCTTTCCACCCAGCACATTTCTTCCCAACGTTTGTCTGGTTATGAAACTGTACTAACTTCCACCTCCAATTTGTCTGTCAAACACTCTTCTGTCACTTCTGGTCCCTCTGCTGTCCTTGGTGCCCTTCTGCGTATACGCGAAGGCCATGAGGAGCCTTGCGAATTACATGACTGTCTTCCTCTCATTCAATTAACAACCTCTCCTCGATCTGATCTTCCTGACACTCCTCTATTCGTCATATCTTTGTTGATGGCTCCTGTTCTCGTCCCTCTGATTCCCAGTATCTGACTGGTTATGCTGTGGTTGAATTGCCTGACATTGTGCATGAATCTGGTTCTATTCCTTCAAATTCTTCGCGCTGCTGAACCTTTTGCTTTATCTCCCTGTCACTATTTATACTGACTCTCAGTATACATTTGGTGATGTACATGATTTTGGTGCTCTCTGGCACCGCCGTGGTTTTACTACTGCTGATGGTCATCCTATTTCTCATTCTGATCTGATTTCTGATATCCTGTCTGCTATTCTATTGCCTTCTTGTCTTGCTGTTGTCAAATGCAAAGGTCATGACCCTGACTTTTTCTCGTGGCAATCACTTTGCTGATGCTATGTCTAAAGCTGCTGCTCTTTCATCTCCTACCATTTCTCTTGTTCCTCACCCTCCAATGGTCACCTGCTACCTTTCCCCCTTTCTGCTACCCCAGAAATGGATGCTTAAAGAACTCCAGGCAGGTGCTACTGAAGATGATGTTTTTCATTGCGCCTCAGAAGGCCTTGTGAAGTCTCAAGAAATTCCGCCTGATGTTAGAATTTATGAGAAAGGAGGGAGAGTGGGCCTACCTGCTGCAGCAGCCCCATCTTTATCTTTTCTTTTTATGGTCCTGGCCACAGATCTCCCAAACTCACATACAGAGAAATGGCTAAACATTTTTCTGTTTGTAATCTTAAGGCTATGATTAATTCCCATTTCCCTTTCTCGTTGCCTTATATGTGCCAGAAATAATACACAGGGCCCAAAAATTAAAAATCAACACCTACCACCAGCTAATGGTCCATTCCAGGAACTTCAGATTGATTTCACACACATGCCCACTGCAAAAGGTAACCTGAAATACCTTCTGGTAATAGTTGACAAGTTTTCTAGATGGCCTGAAGCCTTCCCTACTGCAAGAGAAAATACCCGAACTGTTGCCAAAATTCTTTGTAAAGAATGAATACCCAGATATGGTTGTCCCATATCTATTGATTCAGATAATGGTCCTGCCTTTACCTCTAAAGTCACACAGTAATTGGTAAAATTTATGACCATTCAATGGAAGTTCCACTTTTCATACCATGCGGAAAGTTTTGTAATAGTCAAGCGCCAAAATCTTACTGTGAAAGACAAGCACAGAAAAGCCAGAGAGTACCTTCAAGTATTGGCCGAATTTCTTTCCAGCCATTCTTGCATAAATAAGAATGACCCCCCCATTCTGTCACTGGTCTCTCCCCCTTTTGATGTTCTCATGGGAAGACCCTTTCTTACCCCAAGGATTCCTAAGCAAGGTCCCCTGGTCATGCTACCAGGTGATCTGGATGAATTTAGGGAAGCACATGTTACTCAGTAGCTTAAAACATTGCATAATTTTCATAGACTGGCCTCCTGCTCTTTTCTGCCTCTCTCCACAGAGCCTACTCACCGTTGTATCCCAGGAGATCGAGTGCTCATGAAGGCCCTGCATCGTCACAAAACGATTGATCCACCATATGGAGAACCGACTACAGTCCTTGCTGTAACCAGAATGGCCGTGCTGACCGATGAATCCCCTTCCTGGATCAATGCATCACGGTTAAGGAAAGCGCCATTCATCCCTGATGACTTCATTCCTGATCCACCTGCAACCTCAGACCCGGATGTGGAATTGCTGGCTCCTGCTTCTAGCTGACCACAGGTCCCTGGAGGGCAACCTGCATCTGTACGAGTGCCTGAGTCTGACTCCAAGCTGATAACCTCCTCCTGTGGCGGAATACCGCTGAAGAATCTGGAGTGTGGGCCTCAGCATTCGTAAGCCCCTGCTAAACTGTTGGCTGGTTTCCCAGCTGAAGAATAGTTCCCCCCAATTTATTTTTATGCCTATTAACTTTCCTATTTGACCTGAAGCATAGTACCTTTTTTTTTCCCTCATTTACATAAACTGTCCATTTTTTGATGAACTTTTCCTCCTTCACAAAGTTATACATACTGCAGACCTCAAAATTACCACTCGCTTGTTCACATTTGGTGAGTGGAAATTAGCTGATGGCGAGTGGGGCAGATTGCCTCCGTCAGTTGCTCGGTTTAGTGGGCCACCGCTTTTCTTCTCAGCTCCAGTATCGGACTCTTGGAGTCCGAAACCGGAGCTGAGTGTCTGAGGCTGCCCCCTCCCGCGAGATCCGTGAGATTCACTCTCGCGGGTCACCTGCCCACCCACGTGATGTGTCGCACACTCGCAGTGTAAGTTCTGTGAGTCTTGATGCATCATGTGGGTGGGTCAGGCAATGCACGGGAGGGGGCAGCTCCAAGTCAATTCCAGACATGTAGCACGTGCTGTTCCCTGACTGCAGCACCAATCCGCACACAGCAGAAGAGGCTATTGACTCCAAGTGGACAGCGGAGCCAGCCTGCATCTAGACTGGGTCTCGGTTGTGCTCTGTCGTCCTTTCTGATCAGCCTTTGATTTGGTAAGTGACTGCTTGGGGGGGAAAGTATAAAAACGAGAGAGAGGGGGTTAAAAAGAAAGTGGGTTAAAAAGGGGGGTTAAAAAGAATTAAAGAGGGGTACAAAGCATGAGAGAGAGGGTAAAAAGGATGAGAGGGTGTGTGTAAAAAGGCACCGAAGCTCTGATACGCTCCTACACACTGCACATTATTGCACACACTGCACATTATTGTGAGTTCTATTGCTGTGGTACTCTGATACACTCATACACACTATGCATTACTGTATCATAGCACCACAGCAATAAAACTCACAGTATTGTGGCGTGTGTATGAGCATGAGTTTTATTGCTGTGGAGCTCTATTACACTCATACATGCCGCACATTATTTTCCTTTATGTTTACACCGCTTTGTTATATTAATGATAATTAACTAATAATTTAAGAGGGTATGTTTAGAGGAAGAGTTAAAGGTAAGGGTTGGGTGGGGCAACTGGTGGCGAGTAACTCTTAAGGCCTGGCAAGTAGCTTGGGACCTGAAATTTTAAGCCCTGACATACTGTATTAACTCTGATTTTACACTTGTAGTGTCTATTGCTAGAACTACTACCAAGATGTTTTGCTCTTTTTCCAAGAACTGTTTTATTTTTGTTGGTTCACTTTTAATCATCGTGATCTACCTAATTATTCTTACTGGTAGTTCGTGTTACTATCATCAATGTTTTTGGGAAGATATTGTAGGTCCCCACAATATCTCCTTTGCTCGTCCTCCAGTTTTTAATATGCGTTTGAAAAGAGACTTGCATAGACCTAATAACTATGCACATGCTGCTCAGACTATATATAAAATTTCAGGTTTCAACAAGTCCTGCTGGATATGTATGGCCAAACCGACTAGTTCTAAATATGGCTTACCATATGAGGGAGTTGCTTTGAATCTTAGTCTTTTTGATGATAATTTTTTTCACTGCCTACGTTTTCTAAAACTACTAACCATCCAGGTGCCACTTTTATCCATGCTCCCCTTCTACAGCAACATTGTGGTATTGCAGTAATACGAATGAGATTTAATGCTACTGGTAAAATGCCTTTACCAGAACCTAACATAAAAGAACCTCCTTGCCAGGTTATAATGGATAATATGTATGTCCCCAATAACTCTGAGATGAATCTACAAGCCACCTTTCGTGTCTCCTTTATTTACGGTAATAGTTCTTCTTCTCAGTTCAGCACCCCTTGGCACTCCAAGTTAGTGTCCTCCCCCAGGTATACCCCATAAATGTGTAAGTTTATGGCAATGGATGGATAAAACCTTCCCTTTAAGTGTTGGCAACGCCAACTATGCTGATTTCATGTTTGATTGTATTAATGCATCCCAAACTAATGCTACCCATATTTTGTATAAAAATACTGTGGAATGTAGCATCTTTTTGGAAATGGAACTTGCGTAATTCCAACCGTCCAAAAGATTGGACCTTGCAAGTGGAAGATGGCACATACTCTAGTATGATAATGGTTGCAACATATTATATTAATGCTTATGCTACCTTGCCTCTTAACCCCTCTTTTTATTGGTTATGTGGTAAATGGGCATATTTGGTAATACCTAGAACTTATGTTGGTGAATGTGTCTTGGGTCTTATTGGTCCATCCCATACCATTCACCCTTTATGTTCCGTCTGGTATGCGCATTGACCTCCATAACACTGTACATCGCTCTCGTCGTTCCTCCATATCTGTCAAAACCTCTGAGGCAGAGCGATTTGGTGGGATCATGCTACCCGCATATGGTGTTGCTCGTTTGTATTCTAAAATGAACCTTTTTGTAGAATTAGTTGATGACATGTTTAATCACACTACACATGCTCTAGCAGTTCTTTCTGCTGAGCAACGTCAAATTAGAGATGCAGTAATCCAGAATCGTATGGCGCTTGATTATTTGTTAATGAAGGAGGGTGGTGTATGCAGTCTTCTTAATTTGACCCATTGTTGTTTTCACATTGATGGCATTTCTGGTGACGTTTCTCAGGATATACATGATATTGAGGAAATTCAGACCCAACTCAGGAAAGTATCAAGTCCCTTAGATGGATTTGATTGGACCTTTGGCCTTCGTTCTATTTTTGGTAGCCTAGGTTCAACTATTTTACATGGTTTAATGTATCTCATTATGGTTGTTATTTTTATTATAATTTTTTTATAAATTGTTGATGCTGTGCCTTGAGAAATGTTGTTTCTAAATCACCTATAATGCCAGCCTATCCTGCACTTCCACCCCACCTACCTTGATTCCTTTCCACCGTTCCCCTCTTATGATTAGTTATTACAGTTGTGTTCAAAATTATTCAACCCCCAATGCTGAAAAGGGTTTTAGGGAATTTAGTGTACATTTGTAATTGTATTCAGAATGAAATCCTACAAGGACTTTTTAAAGAACCATATGCAACTAAAATGACATCAATTGGTTTTGTAATACAGTAGTAAATGTTTCTTTTGTGAATTCTTCATTGACACAATTATTCAACCCCTTAAAGACTACCACTCTGAAGAACAGAGGTTCATTCAAGTGTTTTCAATCAGGTATTGAAAACACCTGTGGATGTCACGGAGCAGCAATAAAGCATAATAAGCACCAATTAGGCAGCTTTAAAATGACTGTGATACTCAGCTCCTTCTAGACATTTACTGGTGTGGTTACAAACATGGTGAAGTCAAGAGAATGGTCCAGGAAGACAAGAGAAGAGGTTATTACTCTTCACAGGAAGGGCAATGGCTATAAAAAGATTGCAAAGATGTTAAACATACCAAGAGAGACCATAGGAAGCATCATTCGCAAATTCAAGGCAAAGGGCACTGTTGAAACGCTACCTGGTCGTGGCAGAAAGAAGATGCTGACTTCGACTGCTGTGCGCTACCTGAAGCGTAGAGTGGAGAAAAGTCCCCATGTGACTGCTGAGGGACTGAGAAAAGATTTGTCAGATGTGGGTACTGAAGTTTCAGCTCAGACAATACGGCGCACACTGCGTAATGAAGGCCTCCATGCCAGAACTCCCAGGCGCACCCCCTTGCTGTCTCCAAAGAATAAGAAGAGTCGACTGCAGTATGCCAAAAGTCATGTGGACAAACCACAGAAGTTTTGGGATAGTGTTCTGTGGACTGATGAAACAAAATTAGAACTGTTTGGGCCCATGGATCAACGCTATGTTTGGAGGAGGAAGAACAAGGCCTATGAAGAAAAGAACACCTTGCCTACTGTGAAGCATGGCGGAGGGTCAATCATGCTTTGGGGCTGTTTTGCTTCTGCAGGTACAGGGAAGCTTCAGCGTGTGCAAGGTACCATGAATTCTCTTCAGTACCAGGAGATATTGGATGACAATGTGATGCAGTCCGTCACAAACCTGAGGCTTGGGAGACGTTGGACCTTTCAACAGGACAATGATCCCAAGCATACCTCCAAGTCCACTAGAGCATGGTTGCAGATTAAAGGCTGGAACATTTTGGAGTGGCCATCGCAGTCACCTGACTTAAATCCGATTGAGAACCTCTGGTGGGACTTAAAGAAAGCAGTTGCAGTGCGCAAGCCTAAGAATGTGACTGAACTGGAGGCTTTTGCCCATGACGAATGGGCAACGATACCCGTAGATGGCTGCAAGACACTTGTGTCAAGCTATGCTTCACGTTTAAAAGCTGTTATAACTGTAAAAGGATGTTGTACTAAGTACTACGATTGAATGTCACTTGGGGGTTGAATAAAACTGATAATGATGTGAGCACAGAAAAGACATTTGTGGTTATTTCATTATAAATGTTATGTTATATTTGTCTGACCTACACGTGCCTCTTTGATTTAATTGTAAGCAAGATGACTGAATGATCAAAATCAATGTCAAACTGGCCAAAACACTCAATTTCAGTGGGGGTTGAATAATTTTGAACACAACTGTAACCTCTCCTTCTTCCTTTCTGAGCAT
Organism: Leptobrachium leishanense; assembly: GCA_009667805.1. NCBI lineage: Eukaryota > Metazoa > Chordata > Amphibia > Anura > Megophryidae > Leptobrachium > Leptobrachium leishanense. The sequence goes on from RXON01002352.1 coordinate 56,608, forward strand.
TGGAATGACTTATAGGTATAACATGATGACACTGTGATCAACTGTAACAGGTTCACTAGTCTAGTTTAGTTTTATTTCTTAATTAGTGATCACAGGTGATATGTGATCAAAAGATGGAATTGATAGATATATATATTCATACAGGAAATTAAAAAAATATCTATAAATTTTGTAATTTCTGATATTCAAATATATAGGGACTGACTGTCTTCAAAATATGTTGCATGCCCATCAGCTTAATGCTTGTTAATCAGCTTAATGCTGTGTCTGTTTTTTCCTTTCCCTTCTGTTTGTTTGAACACAATGAGTGCATATTCTCTACTCAACATCATTTCCTCTTGAAGCTAGCCATAGGAAGTTGGTAGGAAACAGATTTTCTTTGTTAACGCTTTCCTGTAATTTCTTATTGATAGACTTCGCAGGCATTTCCTATTTTTGCCTATGTAATGGCTCACAGTAGAAAAAAAGCATTTCTGTTGTTCTGTCATGTCACAAGTTTTGACATGTGTTGGCTGCAATGCTTTTTTGAAATTGTCTGACGTGTTAAATGTTTATTGGTTTGTGATCCATGATTCTGTGTCCCTCCCATTGTAACAAAACTGGGTGTCCTGCTTGCAAATTTACAGAATAAGAGAAATTACCAAGACAGAAATTGGTGTCTGTTGTTCTTTATTCTCAGTCGAGTTAGTTTCCTCTATATGATCACTGGCCCAGATGACAAAGCAACACATCTCCTATCATCACAGAGCTTGGCCAGTCCTGTTTATGATTTTGCAGAATACATTTCATTTACGTAAATTACTGTGTGTGATCACTGATTGCGAATGTGTGGGCTTGGCACTGGAGTAACCTGCCAGCAGTTCAAGACCTCATCTGCATAAGTCTGACAGACTCACAGACTCATGAAGAGGACCAGAGTGAAGCCTGCAGTGGTCTACAAACTAGCCACTGGGAACTGTTGGGGTGGGTGGGAAGTTTGAATGTTGTCACCATAAACACCCTGTGTGTGTCCCAATAAAGCAGATCAGTCTCCTGTTTGAATGCACAGCCTGCCTGGTCTTTCATTCAGAACTACATCACCTACCCTGGAAGTCACTCAGTGGTTCTTCCAGCCATCCGCAAGGAGCAGCGGACCTAAAGAGCGGATCGGATGCTCGGGGCATTGAATCCGGAGCGATTTGAAGACCGGGTCGATCTTGGTGAGCGAGTGTCTGGCGAGTCGGACAGGAGGGGTCTGTGATAGATACATTGAGATTTCTCTCATTTTCAGGTATGTCCTGGGATCTTAACGACAGTTCCGTCGAGGAGGAGCAGTTACAGGGGGACTGCCAAGCAATGCTAGATCACGGTCAGCAACTTAGCTCAGAGTTTATGCCCCTAGAGCAGTAGATTTCCCTAGTGGAAGAGCAGAGGACAGCGGACATTTCATGGCCTACAGAGGAAAAGGCTGCGGTCCTTTTCATGGAGTCCGGGACATGTGGTGCAGTTGGCCCAGATTCAACACTTGTATCGGCAGGTGCTCCAGCGCTTATGGATTATAATTTAGGTATGGGAGCAGTTCCCCAACCCAGTGGAAGTGCTGGCATCAAGACAGAGGGCATCTCAGAGGGAGAGAGCTGGTGGTACATCTCCCCAGCTGCAGATAATAATCACGGGAGGGGAGACAGCTGGTCTCACTCCTCAGCAGATATCACCCCAGCGTGAGGGTGGGGTGCCCCCTTTTTCCAGTCACGGTGTGCTGCTGACCCCCTCCCCAGGGATGTGGGAGAAATTTACTGTGGGATTGTAGATGAGACTATGGATTCCAAGTGTGTGCCTTCTGGGTGCTGGGAAGTTGGCGCAGATCCTCAACCATTTCCCGAAGAGACAACAGCCACCCCACATTCTCTCCAGCAGCAGCGACATCCTCCAGGAGATCCCGGGGTCGGCTAGGTGAGTGACTTGTGCTCAGTTGTGACTCTTTATGGACATTGCTGGAGCAGTGAGATGAGAAAGACAAAAAATGCTCACTAACCTGGAAATCAACCTGTTTTGGGTCTTCTCCCAGGTTAGTCTCCCCCGCAAAAAGGGGAGATATGTGACGTGCGTCACTTTGGACCTGAAGTACATGGGCCTTAAAGTCACCCTGTATCTACAATTCTAGATGCAGGGTGTTTGTGTTTCTGTGCCCTATTCCCTGATGTCTGTGGAGTCTCCTGTGGTATAACTGTATATGCTGCGCTGTTCTTTTCCTTTGTTTTCACATGCTTCCAACACCCCTACGGTTCCAACCGTCCGGTTTTGACTCGGACTGTCCGGTTTTGGAGTCATGTGTCCGGGTTTGACACCCTCTGCCACCCGGACACATGACTCCGAGGTGCTGGCACAAGTCCCCGCCTCATACTTACATTTCCTGCGTTCCCCCGGCGGGCCGGCGCTGCGGTCTCTCCTCCGTCTATTTTTTTCATTTTTAAGACGCACCGCCCACTATGGGAGGGGTTGGGTGGTCCGTCGGTCTCGTGTCATCCTCCCCGCCTCCTCCCAAATGCGCAGGCACAACGGTCTCACGTGACAACGTTCACGTGGTTGATAGTGCTGGGTGCCATAGCGTGACTGCGTTCGGCTCCCTAGTAGTCCTGTCCCGAGCAGTCAACGAGACGTGCTGACAGGCTGGAAGATCTCTGCAAGAAGGACCCCAACTACTTCTCTTATGTCGAGATGGACCTACAGTGCAAGGACAAAGAGGGGACGCTTTATAGCACCTGCCATTCGGCTTTCGTCACGGATCCGGGGGAAGAGTTGGCGCGGACAGTGTTCCAGTCATCCGAGTGAGGGAAAGTGCTCTTTGCTGTTTACAGCAAATCGGTGAAAAATCGAGAAACGACTGCCCTTGAGATCAAATGTGGAGGATTAAACCTACCAGTAATAAAATGCTTGTATACACAAAAGTAGAGCCACCCCTATCATTTACGAGGCCCTAGGCAAGGAAATTTTGTGGGGCCCCTGACCATGCTTTCAAAGTCACACCTGCCATGCATTATACCAATGTGCCAGCCTTTCCAGGCTGCCATGCATAATACCAGTGTATGTGCCATAACAGTGTGCCATACCAGTGTGCCATGCATAATACCAGTGTGCCATCCATAATACCAGTCTGCCAGCCATAATATCAGTTTGCCATACCAGTGTGCCAGCCATGATACTAGTGTGCCAGCCATAATATCAGTGTGCCAGCCATAATATCAGTGTGCTAGCCATAAAATCAGTGTGCCATACTAGTGTGCCAGCCATAGTACCAGTGTGCCAGCCATAAAATCAGTGTGCCATACCAGTGTGTCAGCCATACTATCAGTGTGCCAGCCATAATACCAGTGTGCCATACCAGTGTGCCAGCCATAAAATCAGTGTGCCATACCATTGTGCCAGTCATAGTACCAGTGTGCCAGCCATAAAATCAGTGTGCTATACCAGTGTGCCAGCCATAATACCAGTGTGCCATACCAGTGTGCCAGCCATAAAATCAGTGTGCCAGCCATAGTACCAGTGTGCCATACCAGTGTGCCAGCCATAATATCAGTGTGCCAGCCATAATACCAGTGTGCCAGCCATAAAATCAGTTTGCCATACCAGTGTGCCAGCCATAGTACCAGTGTGCCAGCCATAAAATCAGTGTGCCATAACAGTGTGCCAGCCATAGTACCAGTGTGCCAGCCATAAAATCAGTGTGCCATACCAGTGTGCCAGCCATAGTACCAGTGTGCCAGCCATAAAATCAGTGTACCATACCAGTGTGCCAGCCATAATATCAGTGTGCCATACCAGCGTGCCATCCATAATATCAGTGTGCCATACCGGTGTGCCATGCAAAATACCAGTGTGCCATGCATACCAGTGTGCCATGCTTAATACCAGTATGCCATAATACCAGTATGCCATAATACCAGCTTGACATGCCATGCATACCACGTGGCATAATTTATTTTCTACAAAAAAATGGCCGCCCGAACCCTGAGTGTTCGACTTTGGCTTGATGAAAAGGTGGCAACCCTAATCACCCCAGCCACAAGCTTCACTCAGATGATTGTCATCTGACTCCTAAGCCATTGTTTCAATGCTGGTTGTGTTTCCATTGTTTCTATACCTTCCCCCTGTGTGTGTGTTTTTGCAAATTGTAAAGTGAAAATAAAGTCAGTCTCAGTTTGGGTTTCAACCTGCAAGGATCTCCTGTGTTATTGCCTGGGTTCGAAGCAGTACTCCTGTGGAATACTGACAGTGAGGGGAGCAGTCTACACGTTGGCACAGGGACCCCCCACGTTACAATTATGTATCTACATTCTGTCTGTGTTTAACATTATTGTGTATCTACTGTGATAAAGTGCATGGTGTAATCTGTGTTGGTGTTTACATCCCCTCAAAACGTTTTAGAGAGGGATATGATGTTTAGCTCCAGGGAGTGTTTTTTTCTTAATGAAATCCTGGAGTTGTTTAGGTAAAACCCCTACACAATGGTCAGCCGAAAATTATTAGCAGTGGTAAAAGCAATCACTGCCTGCTCATCAGTCTGAGAGAGGTTCCTGTGTGGAGAGGAAGCAGCTTGTTTGGTTCCAAGCAGAAACTTCAATGCTGAAAAATATAACATTTCTCAGGTTGGTGAAACCTGTGTTTTGTTTAGTTAAAAAACCCTGATAGTAAGGAATCTCTTAGTGAGTCAGAGCTCAAAGGAGCTAGGTTTTGTTTGTAGGGATGTGTTTGTTTTATTTTGTATGCTGATCCTGCTGAAGCGGTCTATGCAATAAAGTTACAAAACTTGTTTATGCAACCCTAGAGGACCATGCTTTATTAAGGACATAATACTCAAGGCGGGTACAAGGATTACACTACATACTGGGCCAAATTACATTGTTGACGCAAACATTAACACTCACTTGCGTGAGCATTAATGCTTGCAGCGGTGTTCAGAAACCCGTTTGCGTTTGGTACCTTGCACTTTTCAGCGCGAGGTTACTGTACTTTGCGCTCCCTATACTTAACATGGGGAGCACAAAATGTTAATCAGCGCTGGATTACAAATCCAGTGCTGATTAACGTCTGGCTCTGGTTAGCAGAAAGTTAACCAGAGCCAGATCCTGGTGTTAACGGATTCTGCTTCTGCAGAATCCGTTAACACCAGCAAAAAAACGTAAAAAAGGAATTGCATACTCACCCTCTTTCCCGCGGCGAGGACCGCGGCTCCAGCCGCCTCCTCTGTCCGGCAGGAGCAGGGAAAGACTGGGGGAAAAAGTCCCCTCCAGTCTCTCCCTGTGTATCTCTACGCCGGCCGGATCTCGCGAGGCAAGATCCAGCTGGTCATGTGACCGGCAGGGGGAAACTCAATGGAGTCCTATGGACTCAAGCGAGTGGATGCTGAGCGTAGCCGCGAGCATCCTGGCCTTTACCGCCCACAAACAATGCAGGCAGCATTTTTTGCGCCTCCATTGTGATCTAGCGTTAAAACGCGGGCGCAGTTTTTCCTCCCTTGCGCCCGCGTTTTAACGCGAAGATCATAATATAGCCCACTGTCTGTGTTTTACGTAATTATGTATCTACATACTGTCTGTTGTGTGCCCTTCTTTATGTATCTTTTTCTTCCCCTCCTGGTGCCAGTCCTGTCCCTGTTCTGATTGATGAGTGACTTTTCTTCGCGCCTCATAAAAAGTGTAATTAAAAAAGCAAAACATTTAAGGCAGAAGCCAGTAAAATAGGGATTTATTCCATCATTTATAAGACATTGTTTCCAGCTCTCGATCATCTGTTGCTAATGGTTAATTATATGGTATGGCTTAATAACTTTCCTATCCCCTATTGGCAGCCCCCCTGAAACAGCTCGACTTGTGCCTTGTACTCCTGGCTAAGGATGTCCTGCAGATGTGGGATTGTCTTGGTCACCACATCATAGGGACTAGTATTTCGACCGAGTCGTCCTTCTGCCCAACGCGTTCCGTCTGACTTCACACAACAAAACGCACTCCAGTAGAAAGTGGGCACATTGACGCGGTCTCGGAGCCACCTGCCCTCTCCGGGATTGGAGCCAGACAGAATGATCCCTGTCAGGATGTAAGCCTGGCTGCAAGATGGGAGGATCTGGTCCCTCAGGAAGGTCTCGTATTGGTTCCATGTTCCACTGTTGAAATTCGATTCTTGAGGCGCCATGTTTGTGTAAGTGAAGGTAGAGATCTGAGACTCGCTGCTGTGATGCATACTCGGGTTCAGATGTCCTCGAGTTTGACCTGAATTCCTGTAGTCATCATTCACAGCCTGACTCTCCGTGATGTCATTCAGGGCCGGCTGCATTGCACTGTTTGAGGGCTGCAACATGTTGGCTTGTGGGACCCCGCCAAGCTGAAACCAAACAAAACGCCAAGGAGTTTGATAACCATACAATGAAAGCCAGGAATACAGAGTCCATAGAGCAGCACGCAATGGAACACAAGGTACAGACATTTATTTCCTGTAAAAGGAGAATACGTGGAGATTTCAGCATTTACCTCCATCACATGAGGAAATGTTCGTATTTTGTAGCAAAGTACACTGCTAGGAAGAATCGATTCAACACAAAAAACTCACAGCAGATAGTGTCTCAAAGCAATACACAGATAAACACAACTAGTGCGGTTGAGGCATGTGTGACGTCAAACCTTCCACACAGCGACAAACAGGGATAGACAGAAAGACAGACGGAAAGAGAGAAAAACGGAGATGAAGAGGGAGAGAATGAAAGATAGGGGAGGTACAGGTAAGGTGATGAGGTGCGTGACATTGTCTCAGTGTTTATAACTCTATGGCTTTATCCAGCGTTGGGTGCTCAATAGATCCATGAAGGAACCAGATCCCAGATGTACAGATGGGAACCGGCACACCGTACCTTTAAAAAGCCACATTGTGTTTACCAGTCCCAGCTTGAGAAGCGAGAGGAGGCATTGGCAGCTAAAAGCGTGTTTCCCAAATAAAGTGCCATTCTGAAGATACAGTGTGCCGGGTGCCATCTATACGCTGGGTATTTAGATTTCATCTTAAAGACAGGGCATGATGTCTAACCCCAGCGTGACTATGCTTTGTGCAAAATCAAACAGACTGTCATGCCCAGGTACCAGGGTGGCACCAGGATATAGGGGATATGAACCCAGAATGCAGATTAGCACAATTAAACAGGTTGATAGGGGTGGAGGAGGATGAACGTATGAGTAAACTGACCAGGTTGAATTCTGTAAGATGATGGGAAGCGTGGAATAATTGCAGGAACCAGGAAAACAAAATAAACAGGATCAATAGGTTTTTTTCAGAGCAGCAAGTAAACAGAACTCTCTCAGAACACAAGAGCCGTAATGAACCAGCAACTAGTCAGTGTGGGGCGGAGCCCTTTATTTTGTGTGTCACGTGTTAGTGTTTGACTGTTTCACTGCTGGATGTTATTACTGCATGCAGGTTCAGGGGTGGAACAGAGCATAAGGTGTGCTGCCAGGAACTTCAGGGGATGGTGATACCCTAAATGGTACGGAGTTAGGGAAATCAAAGCAGGAGAAGGATTTGGGAATAATCATAGACTTCAAACTAAGTAACAATGTGCAATGTCAAACAGCAGCCGCCAAGGCCAGCAAAGTACTGGCATGCATTAAAAGGGGAGTTCACTCACGGGATGAAAACATAATTTTGCCTCTGTATAAATCAATGGTCAGGCCGCACCTTGAATATGCCGTGTGATTTTGGGCACCTGTCTTAAAAAAAGATATTATAGCGCTAGAAAAAGTGCAGAGACGGGCAACTAAATTAATAAGGGGGATGGAAGGGTTAAGTTATGAGGAAAGACTAACAAGCTTAAACCTGTTTAGTTTAGAGAAAAGGCGCCTTAGAGGGGATCTGATAACCTTATATAAATATATACGGGGCCATTATCAACCATTGTCTGATAACCTATTCATTAACAGGACTATACATAGGACAAGGGGTCATCCATTTAGACTGGAAGAAAGAAAATTTAGCTTAAATCTCCGTAGCTATGCATCGTATATGGATGAACTAGGTGTCATTTGAAAGGGCAGATTCTGGCCTTTCCAATGATACCCCACATGACTATATTCAGTGTGATGTAAAAGTCATAAAACAGCAAATAAAAACGTGCACTTAAACGTAAACATTTTCACAGGGTTGAAATGGCTCAGCAGTGAAATGGTTAATGTTCAGACTATACATTACATTGTGTATTACGTTAGTTTATGCCTTGGTTTAGTTGTATATTAAGGGTTAATGGGCAGGCTTCATCCCTCACAGTATACATTTGTTTTTTCCTTGATTAATGGCATTTTAGGGGTTAATGGGTTGGCTACATGCCTCAGTGTATTCATTTCATGTTTTTAGGGGTTAAGGGGTAGCTAAATGCCACATTGTTTATTATTTTTATTGCATTTCTCTGGGTTTATGGCATTTTAGGGGTTATTATGGAAGTTAGAATCTAAAGGGTCTAATAGCAAAACAAGAGGACATAGTCTTAGATTAGAGGGGCAAAGGTTTAAAAGTAACATCAGGAAGCATTATTTTACTTAGAGGGTGGTGGATACATGGAACAGTCTTCCAGTAGAAGTGGTAGAGGCCAAAACAGTAATTGAATTTAAACAAGCATGGGATAGGCATAAGGCTATCCTAAACAAAAGATAAATCCAGGTAAAGTATCCATGTAATTGGGCGACTAGATGGGCCGAAAGGTTCTTATCTGCCGACATTTTTCTATTTTTCTATTTTCTATTTTCTATTTTCTAATGATCTGTAGATCCTCTGCTTTCCGTCACATTTCCGGGAATTTATTTTGCAGAAAATAAGGTGAATTCCCTATTTAGTGATTGGTCACTGTAATTTACTAAAAGTGGAGTCGCTGAAGCCGTTATCAGACATTCAGCGGAAACTGCCGAATTGCAGCAAATAAAATATTGAATTTAAGTATCAGGTTAGTACAACAAAAAGGTATCACTGCGTCACATTACTCATTGCATCACATTACTCTGGGGTTTTGGAATCTTATTTATATATATACTTATTTAGGGCACTATTACTTGGTGTGAGTTAACCCTTGCGTCGGCGTGATTTTGCGTTAGCGCCAGGTTAATTGAGTCTAGCGCCTGACCAACAGATCGTTTGCCTCCCGCTACAAATGGGAAAAATCACTTAGCGCGTCGCTATTAGCGATTTGTACCGCGAGCTTACTGTACTTTCCGCGTCCTATACTTAACACGGGGAGTGCTAGATATCTTTACAGATCACTTGGTGCCAGCACTAAATTTTTTGAGGTGCACTAATTGCAACATTTTACCTACTGCTCAGCCCTGGTGCTAACTCCAAAAAAACAGAAAAAACAGGTCCTCGTCCAAAATTAACAGGCAATTGAAAGGAATGCAGCACAGGTGTTCTCTTGGCCCCATACACCATAGTAATGGATATGGTCAGCAATGTCGCTGCTGTTGCAGTCGACTCTATTATAAATGTATCCTTTATCCACATATATTCTAATTCTAATATATTGCCTAATTTTAAACATTTTATGCTGGCGGCTATTCATAGTATGTAAGCAGTTGATTATTAGGGTGACTGTGTGGACCATGTTTAAAGGAACACATGGATAAGTCTTGCCCTGAAACATGTATTGTTTATATGCTGTAGCAGGGAAATTTTTGTCGCTCACCTGGCCTTCCTTTTGGATCTATTAAATGCAGTGTAATGATTCTACATGCTGCTGGGAGGCATTTATCATGCAATGCCCATCATCCTTAATATATGTGTGCATCAAAACATGGATGATACGGCCACCGTGGAGGATTTTAATAATGCAGGGGTGAGAGGTTATTCACTGTATGTGTTCATATTCAAGCTTGTGAGGGTGGGGGATAGGTATGGAAAAGAAAAAACGTTCTATCCTGTACACAACCGCATTAGTGCTGGGTCTCAACTTGGGTCTTAGAGTTTCCCTAGCGTGCGCCAAACGACCTTTTTCATGGACTACTGCAGTCAAGGTGATCTGTTAGTAGGTCGTCAGGCACTAACAGGGTTATTCAGAAAGCGGTGAAAAGCAGGAGAATGACTGGAGAATGGAAAATTCTAGGGCAAAATAGCCGATTCTTTGACCAAGAATTTTCCATTCTCCAGTCATCCTCCTGCTTTTCACCTATCTCTGAATAACCCGGTAAGTTTTAGCGACTCGCACTAAATTTTTCCTTTAGTGATGTTGTCTTAGCTCACACCAGGTGATAGGGCCCTTACTTTTATTCAGTGGTATGATTTAGTGGTGAAAATTATTAGTGCCCCCCCCAGTTTTGACTGCGATATCTTCTGTGCCCCCCCTAAATATTGTTCCTGGAGTCGCCACTGCACACCAGACATAGGGAATGTGGGCAGCGCTCCACCCTGCAGCTCCTACACATCAGACATAGGGAATGTGGGCAGCGCTCCACCCTGCAGCTCCTACACACCAGACACGGGGAATGTGGGCAGAATGAAAAGAGTGGGGGTTGGGGGTTAAATTAAATTAAAAGAGTGGGGGTTAGGAATTGAAAAGAGTGGGGGTTAAATGAAAAGACGGGGGTTTGAAATGAAATGAGTGGGGTGGGTTAATGAATTGAAAAGAGTGGGGGCGTTTGGAATGAAATGAGTTTTATTGCTGTGCAGCTCTGTGATACGCTCATACGCTCATACACAGTGCATGTTTCTGTGGGTTCTATTACTGTGCAGCTCTGTGATACGCTCATACACAGTGTACATTTCTGTGGGTTTTATTGCTGTGCAGCTCTGTGATACGCTCATACACGGTGCACGTTTCTGTGGTATTTATTGCTGTGCAGCTCTGATATGCTCATACACAGTGCCCGTTTCTGTGTGTTTTATTGCTGTGCAGCTCTGTGATATGCTCATACACATTACCCGTTTTCTGTGGGTTTTATTGCTGTGCAGCTCTGTGATATGCTCATACACATTGCACATTTCTGTGGGTTTTATTGCTGTGCAGCTCTGATATGCTCATACACATTACCTGTTTTCTGTGGGTTTTATTGCTGTGCAGCTCTGTGATATGCTCAAAGTGCACGTTTCTGTGGATTTTATTTTATTTATTTTTTTGAGAAAGGATGTTACCAGGAAGGATGCATTGAGATTTCTCTGGTTTTCAAGTATGTCCTGGTGGCGAGTATGTGCCGTTAGATGTCTTGCCCAAGGACACTTACTGGAGAGGTGCTCTTGCCGGGATCGAACCCATGTCTCTACAGGCTCTCTCCACGCAGAGCAGTGATGTTACCTCTACTCCACCCAGCCGGTATTATTCAACCAATTAGAGTGGCTGTGATCCAGTATGCTTGACATGCGTGGCTGATCTTTGTAAAAATGGTTGAATTTAAACATTTCATAATTTTATTTGATTATCTCAATAGATACAACATTTGAAATGGTAAACAAAATATACACTTGGTATCCACTTTTAATATCAAGAGAGGAAAAGGCGGAGCTCTAAGGGGAAAAGGTGGAGCCTAAAGAGGAAGGGCAGGGTTTAACCAAGAAGAGGTGTGACCTTGATAGGAAGGGGGGTGTCAAATTTAAATTGGGGGGTGCACGAGTTTAGTCAGGCCTAGGGCAGCACAAAACCTAAATAAACCACTGTCCTAGGCAATGATCTGGGTAACCTCCCCTCCTCCTTCCAGGCTGACAATGCTCCAGAGATTTACCCAGTAACCACCAGACAGCAGGCAAGAGAGGCAGACCTGGCTCCATAATACTGTAACTTCCCCAATCACCATGATGACTCCTCCATAATTTAACCTCTCCTGACATCATGATGACCCGTCCATAATACTGTAAATTCTCCTGACATCATGATGACCCCTCCATAATACTGTAACCTCTCCTAACACTATTATGACCCCTTTATGACCATTATGACAGAAACTGGCCAGGACTCAATGGGACATCATTTGAGATACATACATTAGACAGTGATAGAATCTTCCAAAATTTCAGATGGGGAAGAGATTTTACCCCTCTGCTGACATCATGATGACCCTTCCGTAATACTGTAATCTCTCCTGACATTATGATGACCCTTCCATAATACTCTAACCCCTCCTGATATCATGATGACCCCTACATAATGTAACCTATCCTGACATCATGTTGACGCCTCCATAATACTGTAACCTCTCCTGACATCACGATGACCCTTCCATAACATAACCTCTCCTGACATCATGATGACCCCTTCATAATGTAACAACTCCTGACAGCATGATGACCCCTCCATAATACTGTAACCTCTCCTGTCATCATTCTGACCCTCCATAATACTGTATCTTCTCCTGACATCATTATGACCCCTCCATAATACTGTAACCTCTCCTGACATAATGATGACCCTTCCATATTGTAACCTCTCCTGATGTCAAGACGACCCTCCATAATACTGTAACTTTTCCTGACATCATTATGACCCCTCCATAATACTGTAACCTCTCCTGACATAATGATGACCCTTCTATATTGTAACCTCTCCTGACGTCATGATGACCTCTTCATAATACTGTAACCTCTCCTGACGTCATGATGACCCCTTCATAATGTAACCTCTACGGACAGCATGATGACCCCTTCATAATGTAACCTCTCCTGACATCATGATGACCCCTTCATAATGTAACCTCTCCTGACATCATGATGACCCCTCCATAATACTGTAACCTCTCCTGACGTCATGATGACCCCTTCATAATGTAACCTCTACGGACAGCATGATGACCCCTCCATAATACTGTAACCTCTCCTGACGTTGTGATGACCCCTCCATAATACTGTAACCTCTCCTGACATCATGATGACCCCTTCATAATGTAACCTCTCCTGACATCATGATGACCCCTCCATAATAATGTAACCTCTCCTGACATCATGATGACCCCTCCATAATACTGTAACCTCTCCTGACATCATGATGACCCCTTCATAATGTAACCTCTCCGGACAGCATGATGACCCCTCCATAATACTGTAACCTCTCCTGACATCATTATGACCTTCCATACTGAATCTGAGTTGCAGCTGGTGGAAATAGGACTATGAACATCGCATGAGATGGATCACTGGGGGAGTTGTTGTGGACACATACAAGAACTAGTGGTTGGAGCCCATTATGCTAGGCTTATAGTTATTATTTCATGGTATTCTGATCAGAACGTACTAATGTGGTTAAGTGGAAAAGCGTGAGTCACCATTTGGCTGTCTTAAAAGTTTCATATACCCCATGGTTTTTACAGTATTGCACTATATGTTGTTTTTTTCTGTCTTTTGAGGTACTTTTAATGTCCACCTGATGAAATCTTCAGTATATCAAAAACATCCACTTATGAAGGGATAAATCTCTTCCACATCTGAAATTTTGGAAGATTCTATCACCGTCTAATGTATGTATCTCAAATGATGTCCCATTGAGTCCTGGCCAGTTTCTGGTGGTTATTATTGGTTTACATCTAGCCTATTCTCTGCACAGGGTATCCCTATTTCCCCCATCCATTCCCCCAGGAGGGCAGGGTAGCGCTGCTTTGCCTATTTATTCCACTCAGTGAGGTCTTTGCTTTATGCTTATTGTATTGCTACAGGGGCGGATCCAGAGACTAGTCTCGGGAGGGGCACTGACAGAAAATAAGGTGTTTTAGCAGAGAGCCCGACCCACGAGAATTTACAGAGGGTCCGGCTCACAGGAGCTTACAATCTAGAGGAGCAGAGGGCCCGGCTCACAGGAGTTTACAATCTAGAGGAGCAGAGGGCCCGGCTCACAGGAGCTTACAATCTAGAGGAGCAGAGGGCCCAGCTCACAGGAGTTTACAATCTAGAGGAGCAGAGGGTCCGGCTCACAGGAGCTTACAATCTAGAGGAGCAGAGGGCCTGGCTCACAGGAGCTTACAATCTAGAGGAGCAGAGGGTCCGGCTCACAGGAGCTTACAATCTAGAGGAGCAGAGGGCCCCGCTCACAGGAGGATACAGTCTAGAGGAGCAGAGTATCCGGCTCACAGGAGCTTACAATCTAGAGGAGCAGAGAGCCCGGCTCACAGTTTACAATCTAGAGGAGCAGAGGGCCCAGCTCACAGGAGTTTACAATCTAGAGGAGCAGAGTATTCGGCTCACAGGATCTTACAATCTAGAGGAGCAGAGGGCACCCAGGAGTTTACAATCTAGAGGAGCAGAGGGCACCCTGGAGCTTACAATCTAGAGGAGCAGAGGGTCCGGCTCACAGGAGCTTACAATCTAGAGGAGCAGAGGGCACCCAAGAGCTTACAATCTACAGGAGCAGAGGGTCCGGCTCACAGGAGTTTACAATCTAGAGGAGCAGAGGGTCCGGCTCACAGGAGCTTACAATCTAGAGGAGCAGAGTATTCGGCTCACAAGAGCTTACAATCTAGAGGAGCAGAGGGCACCCAGGAGTTTACAATCTAGAGGAGAAGAGGGCACCCTGGAGCTTACAATCTAGAGGAGCAGAGGGTCCGGCTCACAGGAGCTTACAATCTAGAGGAGCAGAGGGCACCCAGGAGTTTACAATCTAGAGGAGCAAAGGGTCCGGCTCACAGGAGTTTACAATCTAGAGGAGAAAAGGGTCCGGCTCACAGGAGTTTACAATCTAGAGGAGCAGAGGGCCTGCCTCACAGGAGCTTACAATCTAGAGGAGCAGAGGGTCCGGCTCACAGGAGTTTACAATCTAGAGGAGCAGAGGGTCCGGCTCACAGGAGCTTACAATCTAGAGGAGCAGAGGGTCCGGCTCACAGGAGTTTACAATCTAGAGGAGCAGAGGGCACCCAGGAGCTTACAATCTAGAGGAGCAGAGGGTCCGGCTCACAGGAGTTTACAATCTAGAGGAGCAGAGGGCACCCAGGAGCTTACAATCTAGAGGAGCAGAGGGTCCGGCTCACAGGAGTTTACAATCTAGAGGAGCAGAGGGCCCCGCTCACAGGAGGATACAGTCTAGAGGAGCAGAGTATCCGGCTCACAGGAGCTTACAATCTAGAGGAGCAAAGAGCCCGGCTCACAGTTTACAATCTAGAGGAGCAGAGGGCCCGGCTCACAGGAGTTTACAATCTAGAGGAGCAGAGTATTCGGCTCACAGGATCTTACAATCTAGAGGAGCAGAGGGCACCCAGGAGTTTACAATCTAGAGGAGCAGAGGGCACCCTGGAGCTTACAATCTAGAGGAGCAGAGGGTCCGGCTCACAGGAGCTTACAATCTAGAGGAGCAGAGGGCACCCAAGAGCTTACAATCTACAGGAGCAGAGGGTCCGGCTCACAGGAGTTTACAATCTAGAGGAGCAGAGGGTCCGGCTCACAGGAGCTTACAATCTAGAGGAGCAGAGTATTCGGCTCACAGGAGCTTACAATCTAGAGGAGCAGAGGGCACCCAGGAGTTTACAATCTAGAGGAGAAGAGGGCACCCTGGAGCTTACAATCTAGAGGAGCAGAGGGTCCGGCTCACAGGAGCTTACAATCTAGAGGAGCAGAGGGCACCCAGGAGCTTACAATCTAGAGGAGCAAAGGGTCCGGCTCACAGGAGTTTACAATCTAGAGGAGCAGAGGGCCTGGCTCACAGGAGCTTACAATCTAGAGGAGAAAAGGGTCCGGCTCACAGGAGCTTACAATCTAGAGGAGCAGAGGGTCCGGCTCACAGGAGCTTACAATCTAGAGGAGAAAAGGGTCCGGCTCACAGGAGTTTACAATCTAGAGGAGCAGAGGGCCTGGCTCACAGGAGCTTACAATCTAGAGGAGAAAAGGGTCCGGCTCACAGGAGTTTACAATCTAGAGGAGCAGAGGGTCCGGCTCACAGGAGCTTACAATCTAGAGGAGCAGAGGGTCCGGCTCACAGGAGCTTACAATCTAGAGGAGCAGAGGGTCCGGCTCACAGGAGTTTACAATCTAGAGGAGCAGAGGGTCCGGCTCACAGGAGTTTACAATCTAGAGGAGCAGAGGGTCCGGCTCACAGGAGCTTACAATCTAGAGGAGCAGAGGGCCTGGCTCACAGGAGCTTACAATCTAGAGGAGAAAATGGTCCGGCTCACAGGAGTTTACAATCTAGAGGAGCAGAGGGTCCGGCTCACAGGAGCTTACAATCTAGAGGAGCAGAGGGCCTGGCTCACAGGAGCTTACAATCTAGAGGAGAAAATGGTCCGGCTCACAGGAGTTTACAATCTAGAGGAGCAGAGGGTCCGGCTCACAGGAGCTTACAATCTAGAGGAGCAGAGGGCACCCAGGAGTTTACAATCTAGAGGAGCAGAGGGCACCCTGGAGCTTACAATCTAGAGGAGCAGAGGGTCCGGCTCACAGGAGCTTACAATCTAGAGGAGCAGAGGGCACCCAGGAGCTTACAATCTAGAGGAGCAGAGGGTCCGGCTCACAGGAGTTTACAATCTAGAGGAGAAAAGGGTCCAGCTCACAGGAGTTTACAATCTAGAGGAGCAGAGGGCCTGGCTCACAGGAGTTTACAATCTAGAGGAGAAAAGGGTCCAGCTCACAGGAGTTTACAATCTAGAGGAGCAGAGGGTCCGGCTCCCAGGAGCTTACAATCTAGAGGAGAAAAGGGTCTGGCTCACAGGAGTTTACAATCTAGAGGAGCAGAGGGCCTGGCTCACAGGAGCTTACAATCTAGAGGAGAAAAGGGTCCGGCTCACAGGAGTTTACAATCTAGAGGAGCAGAGGGTCCGGCTCACAGGAGTTTACAATCTAGAGGAGCAGAGGGCACTCAGGAGTTTACAATTTAGAGGAGCAGAGGGCACCCTGGAGTTTACAATCTAGAGGAGCAGAGGGTCCGGCTCACAGGAGCTTACAATCTAGAGGAGCAGAGGGCACCCAGGAGCTTACAATCTAGAGGAGCAGAGGGTCCGGCTCACAGGAGTTTACAATCTAGAGGAGAAAAGGGTCCGGCTCACAGGAGTTTACAATCTAGAGGAGCAGAGGGCCTGGCTCACAGGAACTTACAATCTAGAGGAGAAAAGGGTCCGGTTCACAGGAGCTTACAATCTAGAGGAGCAGAGGGTCCGGCTCACAGGAGCTTACAATCTAGAGGAGAAAAGGGTCCGGCTCACAGGAGTTTACAATCTAGAGGAGCAGAGGGCCTGGCTCACAGGAGCTTACAATCTAGAGGAGCAGAGGGCCTGGCTCACAGGAGCTTACAATCTAGAGGAGAAAAGGGTCCGGCTCACAGGAGCTTACAATCTAGAGGAGCAGAGGGTCCGGCTCACAGGAGCTTACAATCTAGAGGAGAAAAGGGTCCGGCTCACAGGAGTTTACAATCTAGAGGAGCGGAGGGCCTGGCTCACAGGAGTTTACAATCTAGAGGAGCAGAGGGTCCGGCTCACAGGAGTTTACAATCTAGAGGAGCAGAGGGTCCGGCTCACAGGAGCTTACAATCTAGAGGAGCAGAGGGTCCGGCTCACAGGAGCTTACAATCTAGAGGAGCAGAGGGTCCGGCTCACAGGAGTTTACAATCTAGAGGAGCAGAGGGTCCGGCTCACAGGAGGTTACAATCTAGAGGAGCAGAGGGTCCGGCTCACAGGAGCTTACAATCTAGAGGAGCAGAGGGCCTGGCTCACAGGAGTTTACAATCTAGAGGAGAAAATGGTCCGGCTCACAGGAGTTTACAATCTAGAGAAGCAGAGGGTCCGGCTCACAGGAGCATACAATCTAGAGGAGCAGAGGGCACCCAGGAGTTTACAATCTAGAGGAGCAGAGGGCACCCTGGAGTTTACAATCTAGAGGAGCAGAGGGTCCGGCTCACATGAGCTTACAATCTAGAGGAGCAGAGGGCACCCAGGAGCTTACAATCTAGAGGAGCAGAGGGTCCGGCTCACAGGAGTTTACAATCTAGAGGAAAAAGGGTCCGGCTCACAGGAGTTTACAATCTAGAGGCAGGAGGGCCTGGCTCACAGGAGTTTACAATCTAGAGGAGAAAAGGGTCCAGCTCACAGGAGCTTACAATAGAGGAGCAGAGGGTCCGGCTTCACAGGAGCTTACAATCTAGAGGAGAAAAGGGTCTGGCTCACAGGAGTTTACAATCTAGAGGAGCAGAGGGCCTGGCTCACAGGAGTGCAATCTAGAGGAAAAGGGTCCGGCTCACAGGAGTTTACAATCTAGAGGAGCAGAGGGCCGGCTCACAGGAGTTTACAATCTAGAGGAGCAGAGGGCACCCAGGAGTTTACAATTTAGAGGAGCAGAGGGCACCCTGGAGTTTACAATCTAGAGGAGCAGAGGTCCGGCTCACAGGAGTTTACAATCTAGAGGAGCAGAGGGCACCCAGGAGCTTACAATCTAGAGGAGCAGAGGCCGGCTCACAGGAGTTTACAATCTAGAGGAGAAAAGGGTCCGGCTACAGGAGTTTACAATCTAGAGGAGCAGAGGGCCTGGCTCACATGAGCTTACAATCTAGAGGAGAAAAGGGTCCGGCTC